>PVJS01037254.1:0-20025 GCA_004027185.1 Glis glis
ATCTATCTATCATCTATCTAATCTATCATCTATCTATCTATCATCTATCTATCTATATTTATCATCTATCTATCATCTATCTATCTACCTATATTTATCATCTATCTATCATCTATCTATCTATCTATCTATCTATCATCTATCTATCTATCATCTATCTATCTATATTTATCATCTATCCATCATCTATCTATCTATCTATCTACCTATATTTATCATCTATCTATCATCTATCTATCATCTTCTATCATCTATGTATCATGTATCTCACCATAATACCACAGAGTGAAAGCATAGAGATGCAAAACTCACTCCCAGTGTTCTGGGTTCAGTTGGCAGTCTTGTGACTGAAGGACAGAGAGAACATTTGGGGGAATGTCACATGAGACTAGAAATGTATGTTGAAGTCTTGAGTGCCATGCTACTAACTCTGAATTTTGTTTTGATAAATATTTGCAGCCATTAGAAAAACATGTAGGGATCCTATCGACAGTTCAGTGGCCAAGGGATCCTATCTATAGTTCAGTGGCCACATGGATGCCCGTGTTCTATGTGGGTTTCAACCCATTTGCTGTGCGGGCCCAGGCAGGAACTCAGCCTCTTTCTTCCCCACTCTTTCCACAGCAATTCAAGAAAGAAACGAGACATCCCAAGCAGAGTTCCTGGCAAGGCTGATTTGGGGCACACTGGTCAAGGGGATGTTTCCTGTGGTACCTTCAGCTTCCTCCAGCCCTGCCACACCTGGTGGGCTCCTCTCCCTGCTTCTTACAGACACTCTACTGCCCCCCTCTATCAACTCCTTTTAGGGACAGAGATGAATGCCATCTTCTCCAGGACAAAGTCTGGGTTGCAACTGTTAGTCTTGCTGTTTCCTGCTGAATATGTTTTTTTTTCCTCAAAAGACAAAAAAAAAAAAAAAACAAAGAAGAAGAAAGAAAGTCTGAAAACCTTAGCTGGGTGAATGACTATTGGCTGATGGTCAGACATTAGCCAGTAGGTAAAAGAAGGAATTATTCAGACAGGAAAACACTCAGTGTCTCTGAACTCACAACTCAGAGCTGCTGATTAGGCAGGCCCTGCGTAAGGATGTGGGTGAGCAGGTCTGCATGTACTTGTGAGTGTCCACCTGCCCGTGAGCAGTGCCTCCAGTCAGAGAACTCCCGTGCAATGCAAGCTTTATCTACTCCATGGGCTTGTGAGTGTGTGGTGGTGTTTCAGACCCAATACTTATCAATATTGAGAGATCCAAGGGTATTATATTATTCCCCCCCTTTTTTTGTGGTACTGGGGATTGAACCCAGAGGCATTCAACCTCGGAGCTATACCCCCAGCCCTTTTTTAAAATTATTTTTATTTTTAGAAACAGGGTCTCACTAAGTTGCGGAGGTCATCGCTAACTAGCTGAGGCTGGCCGCGAACCCAGATCCTCCGGTCTCCGCCTCCCAAGTACTGGGATTACAAGAGTGCACCACCACGCCCGGCTTCTTCCCCCCTTTTTTTGACTGAGCAAATTTTCTTTAAGCTATCACATAAGAAGCAAACACCCTGTAGAAGGGAAGCTTCAACACAAATATGCTTTTCAAAGTCTTGTTCTGGGCACATAATCTTATAGTCGTTCCTCGCATAAAATCCACTTTCCTGTCAACCTTTACAACTTCAACAACAAAGCAAGAACTTCATGAACATCTACTAAGTTCTGAGAAATGTGCTAGATGCTGAGGATCCAAAGATAAATAATCTTGACAAATAGTCTTCAAGGCAATCTCAGTGGACTCATGAAAGGATAATTATATTACCTAGAAACAGTCACAGGGCCTAGGCACAAAGTCCCTGGGTTTTGGCAGTCTGTAGGACATTGGTGACCCAGGAGGAGCAACTTCAGTAGAGCAGTAATAGGAGGTAGAAGCCTAATTTTAGGGTGTTGGAAAGAGAATGAAAAGAAGGGAAAGTGTAGAAAGCAATTGCACATTACTCTTTCAAGACATTTGGATGGATAAGTGAGGAGAGATTGGATATTAGCTGGAGGGGCAGAGAATAAAGAAAGAATTTCTAGAAATCATTTCTATTACTAAATACATGTTGAATCCCTACTGTGCGGCAGGCATCATTGTACTCAATAGTGATGCAATAATGAACAAGGCAGATGCAGTCCCTGCTGTAGGGAGTTTATGGTCTGGTGGTTGAAAAAAAGAAGTAATGGTCAGAGATGAGGAGGCACCTTTGAGTCTAGGAGATAATGGGAGAAAAGTATGTATGGAAAACAAGCACATAGTAGGCATTCAATTTTAATATTAACTAATGCCCATAATTCATTCAGATTTTCTTTGTTTTTACCTGTTTCCTTTTTCCTCTCCAGCATCCTCTCCAGATATGCATTTGTCATATCTCCTTAGGATCCTCTGGGATGTAACCATTTCTCAGACTTCCCGGGTTTTTGGTGACCTTGACAATTTTGAGTACTGGTCAGGTGTTTTGTAGAATCTCTCTCACACTGGGATTTTTTTTTCTCACAATTAGCCTGGGGTTATAAGTTTTGGGGAGGAAAACCAGAGGCAAAGTGCCATTCTTGTCACGTCATATCCAGGGCACATGCTATCAACGTGACTTATCAGTGTTGATGTTGACCTCGATCGCCTGGCTTGAGGTAAGGCTTAGCAGAGTCTTCCCCTATAGAGTTACTCTCCCTCCCTCGCCTTCCATTTCCAGCCTGTGCCTACTGGAAGGAAGCCACTCCGCAGCCCACTCTTAAGGAGTGGAGAGTTGTGCTTCATTTCCTTTTGGATAGAGTATTTGGTACATAAATTATTTGGAATCCTCCTGTATGGGAGATTTGTCTATTCTCCCCAATTAATTCATTTATTCCATCTTTTATTTATACCCATATGGACTCATGGATAATTATTTTGTGCTTTGGGTTATAATCCAAAACTGCCTGATTTTGTTGTTAAAATCATTCCAGTTTTGGCCACTGGGACTCTTTCAACTGGTGCCTGCATCTCTTTGGCATCCACATCATTGTGGTTCTTTGAAAAAACATTCTTTTAAGCACTTTCTTACTTTCTGGCCCAACAACGTGCTCCAGGAATGGAGCCACAGTCCTAGAATCAGCCATTTTTCCAAGAAGCTCTGCTTCTTTTTTTTTTTTTAGAGAATAGTATTAGAAGCCAAGATTTGGGTACTAGGTATACTCCTTGCTACTGGAATGTTGTTGCTTTTAGACCCTCTCAGCAGTTAAAGAAACATATGTGTGTATACCCATCAGTGTATATACAACTATCTCTAAATATTTTTGTATGCATCTATCTGTATGTATATTAAACTAAATATGAGTTCATGCTGATTTCTTAGATTTTCATGTGTAGTTGATCTCATGGATCATTTTAACCTCCTCCCTTGCTTATTTCTAACTTCCTATTACAATAGTGAGAATCCTAGCTTGTACCATCTGCCTTGAGGTCTTTTAATTGTTCACTTCCAGTATTCATAGTTTAGTATTCATAGTTCCAGTATTCATAGTTTAGTATTCATAGTTTCCAGTATAATTCATAGTTTCCAGTATAATGGTTTAGGAATAATGGTTAGGAATGGGTTAGGTATAATGTTTAGGTATATGGTTTAGGAATTGTTAACCTGTTCCTCTGTGGCGGAACAACTTTATCCATTAGAGTCCAATGTTTATATACAATTCTTTTGACTTTAGTCTTGCAGATAATACTTCCAAGTTTATGAAAATCAGCACCTTTTCCCTCCACCCCCTTAAGCAAAATTATGTTATACATTAATAATACAGCTAAATTATTTTGTTACATTCTGTCCTGGGATCTCCCAACCACCAAAATGACTATTTCAATTTTTGCATATATTAAGGTTTACACTGTGTTTTAAGCTCTGTGGGGTTTGAAAAATGCATAGCAACATGTATCCACCATTACATAGACACTGAGAACAATTTTGTCACCCCCAAAATCCCCTTCCTTTCATGAACCCCTGATTTGTTTTCCAACTTTATAGCATTGCTTTCCCCCAAATGTCACATAAATGGAATCTTTTCAGATTGCCCTTTTTCCCACTTAACAATATATAGTAAAGATTAATTCATAACTTTTAATGGCTTGATAGCATATTCCTTTTACCATGGAAGAGTACCCCATTGGATGGATGCACCACAATTTACCTATCTATTGGAGGACATCTTGATTGTTTCCTGTTTTTTTGTGATTATGAACAAAGCTGCTTTAAACATTTGTGTGTAGGTTTTGCCAAAGAATAATTGCATCAGGCAAGTTAAACAGGCAAGGAGGACTTTATTCAAGACTATTGCAATAGTGGCAAGAAACTGAAATCTACTGTACTGAAACAAAAGGTTGGGAAGTTTTCAAGCACCAGGTTGAGCTAGTACAAAAATGCTGGAGGGTGTTAGGGAGAAGGCGGGTCAGTGTAATAAGGCCATCTGTGTTTGCTAACTGGTGCTTGTTGAAGTGAGGTTCCTATCCTTCCCTGGAGACTGGGAGAAAGGAGCACCATTTTTACATTTGAAAAGGATGACTCTTAAGTATTAGAGAAGGACAATCCTGAGTTGTAAATGTGGCAAGACTGGGAGAAGATTTATATCTCAAAGAAGCAGAGGAAGAATTTACAGCAAGTTTTAGTGCTCTAAGAAAAGAGAGGGTAGGGGCGTAAGGTTAAGAAGAAAACAATGTTTGCTCCCTGAGGGGAATGTTAAGGCTGTTCTTGTTCAGTTTTCTTGTGGACTTAAATTTTCAAATCAGTTGCATAAATACCAGGGAGTGCAATTGCTGGATTGTGTAGTAAGATTGTGTTTAGCTTTGTAAGAAACTACCAAATTATCTTCCCAAAGTTGTGAAAATATAATTCGATCTTTTCTATCAAAGGAATAGCTTGATTTGGGTTCCATTTTGCAAAACCACCATTGTGTAACCTTATGTGTGCTTGTATTTTTGTAAAGATAGCATTTCCTGGAAATTGTGAGTGCTAACCCCTCCCCCAGCACAACCTTCAGCCAATGGCATAAAGATTGTGAGGTTCTGTTCCCACCAATAGGAGCATAGCACAAAAGCCCTGCGCTGGAAATAAAACACCCAGCAGTTTTCTGCCATGGTGTTCCTGCTATTACTGGTGGCATGATCCCTTTTGGCGAAAAGTAAAATTTGCTTTGCGAGCTGCTTTTCAAATATGTATCTTTTTGACGGCAGCCTTACAACACAATGTTTTCTCTGAAAGGCAAGGAGCAGAAAGCATAGATGTTGAAGCAAAATCAGGATAGAGGACAGTTTTTTTCCCTTTAGGTTATTATAGTTAAAGGTGGTATTAAACATTGATTTTTGATCTTTTGTAAATTCACTTATAAATCAGTTTTCTATTAAAAATGTTTTTAAATGGCATTTACTTACCACACTAACAACTATTTAAAATGTGGATGTGTTTATATTTTCTTGCTTTTGCACCTTTAAAACAATAAGGTGCTTTCATTTTGCACTCTAACTTAAGAATTATTTACTTTGGTAATTACAGTTTTGAAAATAAAAAACCCAAATATGTGTCTTTTCTTAGGACGCCATAAAAATTTATTTTTGAAAAAGTGACTACATTATTTTGAATTCCCAGCATCAATAAGTGAGAGTTCCCGTTGGTTGATCTACACCCAACAATTGGCTTTTTTTTTTTTAGGTTTTAGCTATTTAAATAGTTGTGCAGTAGGTATTCTTTTAAATAGATATATTCCTTCAGGTCATAAGCCTCCAATGTCTTGGGGCTTCCCTCTCTCCACCTTCCCCTGCTACATAGGCTTTTTCCTTCCAGATGGATGGCCTTCCCAGGGTCTAATTCATGGATTCTTTCTCCAACATTCTGTTGCTCTTAACGCAGAGTCTTGTGACCCGCCTCCACCCCAAGTCCAAGCCAAGGATAGGTTGTTGAATATGTCAGTTATATGGAGGCTGAAATCTTATGCTGGGTGAAGCAGAAAGACACGAGCAGCTGCCAAGGTCTTCAGGGAATGAGGGGACGTGACTTAGAGGTTGTTAGATGCTCAGATGAGACGAGATCGAGGGTGGCCAAGCCGAATGGTGAGAGCTTCAGAGGAAAGAACGAGGAGAGAAGAATAAGGCTAGAAAGCAAGAGTGAGGATCCAGTAAAGGCCTGACTCCTATTTGTAATTGAAGTAGTTGTAAACACTGCACATGTGGTGCAGGTTGATCAATTACCTTCCAGAGGTGATATAAGGTATCACATTCCCACCAGCAGAGGGACTCTTTCTGAGAAAAACTTGAGATGCCCCATTTAGAAGAACCCCTCTGCTCTTTCATTCCCCTCTGAATCGTTGGCAGTCACTTTGATGTCTGTCCCACTTACTTTTTGGATTTATACCCTGTCTTTGACTTTAATTTTTTTGAGCCCCTCTGCATGTCCTCTGAGTGTTATTTTGTTATTTTGTTTTTAATTGTTTAAAAATTACTTTATTGAAAGTTGGATATGGTGGTGCATGCCTGTAATCCCAGCAGGTGGGGGGCTGAGACAGGAAGATGGTAGATTTGAGGCCAGCCTCAGCAATTTAGCAAGACCCTGTTTCAAAATAAAAAAATAAAGTAGGACTGGGGGTGTAGCTTGGAGGTAGAATGCCCCTGGTTCAGTCCCCAGCACCAAAAAACTACTTTGTTGAGACATATTTTGCATATTACATAACGTGCCTTCTTGAAATGTAGAATCCACTAATTTTAAGAATAAATCTACCAAGTTGTCAACCATCACCATAACTTAGTTTTGGAGTACTGTCGTCACCTCCATAAGATTCCTCATGCATATTTACTGATAATACTTCTTTCCCCCTTCCCTGTTCCAACCTCAGGAATCAGTCATGTACTTTCTGTCCCAACAGTTTTGCTATTTCTGGATATTTCGCATACATGGAATCATACAATATTTGTCTCTTATCTCAGGCTTTTTAAAATAAGCACAATGTTTTTGAGGCTCATCTGTGTCATATCAAGTATTGGTTGCCCATTCATTTCTACACTGAATCGTTTGACAGAGCATAGAGAGCTCACATTTGTCTATCCATTTACCAGTTGATGGACATTTACACCGTTTTCAAATTTTGGTGTTATGAGTAGAGTTGCTAAGAATGTTCATATGCAAGCCTGTGTGCACATGTTTTCATTTTTCTTGGGTAGATACCTAAGATTGGAATTGCTGGATCATATAATAAGTGTGTGCTTCAGTTTTTAAGAAATTGCCAAACTGTTTTCTATAGTAACTGTACCATTTTATATTCCTACCAGCAATGGATGAAGATTTCTGGTTTTTCACATCCTCACCAACATTTATTATTGCCTGTCTTTTTAATTTATTTATTTTTTGTTTTGCCTGTCTTTTTTATTATAGCCCTTAGTGGGTATGAAATGGTATCTCGTTGTGGTTTCAATGTGTATTTCCCTAATGACTAATAATGTTGAGCATTTTTATGTGCCTTACATTTTTAAAATTAAAGATATCATTGTTGAAAAATTTAAATATATGGAAAAATCAAGGGAAAAATAAAAAAATTCTTGTATTTCTACCATCTACATATAAACACTATTATCATGTGATTATTTATTTTTAGTCATATATGTGGGTGTGTCTTTTTTACATGATCCATTCCTCCTAGAAGTGCTGATTTGAAAATTATTTTTTCCCTTTATAGTTCCTCATGCCATATAATTCTGGTTTTAACCTTTTCCTCTTCAATGTAACCATTCTAGTCATTCTTACGAATGAAATCTTTTGTGGAATTCCAATATGCAAAACAAAAAAGCAGAGCTTCTCTGATAGAAGTTGGGCAGAGTGGTTCATGCAGGATCACTTGACCTCCTTGGAGCTTCTGAAGACCAGTTTTCAAACAGCTCTTACTTATTATTTTTAGTGACTGCGGCTCATTCTCCACTGTCGAGTGTTGAGATAATAAAGTGGTTAAGAAGAAAGATGAGAGCTGTGTTAGTTAGCTTTCTGTCACTCTGACCAAAGTGGTTAAGAAGAAAGATGAGAGCTGTGTTAGTTAACTTTCTGTCACTCTGACCAAAGTACCTGACAAGAACAACCTAGAGGAGGAAAGGTTGATTTGGCTCACAGTTTTAGAGGTTCAGTCCATGGTTGGTTGGCTCCAAGGCAGAAGCATCATGGCAGAAAGGCATGGCGGAGGAAAGCTCCTTAGCTCATGGCAGCTGGGAATGGGCCAGGGACAGATATGGTCCTCAAGGCCATGCCCCCAGTGACCTGCTTCCTCCAGCCATGCCCCCCTTCTGACCTTGCTGCACTGGGAGCCATGCTTTCCACACATGAGCTTTGTAGACGACATTCCAGACCTAAACCATAGCAGGATCCTACTGGCATTTGAATCTCAGCTCTGCCACTTATTAGTAATGTATTACATAGTTGGCCTTGCTTTTCTTATCTGTAAAATGGGAATAGTAGCAGTGCCCACTGTCATAGGAGAGCGATGTAGGCATCTTGTGCATGATTACAATGATTTTGCCTACCTCAGATTTTAGTTACATATTTGTATGCATATAATTTAAAATTGACGATTTAAAATAGTGTGTTTAAGTGAATGTGCTAGCGATCATTGTCTCCCTTAGTAGGCCACATGCACTGGCCATTGGGGTAGTTCAGAGGAAGGCAATCAGCTCTTAATATACAGATATGATATGAGTGAAGTAAATTGGAAAATTTACCTTTAGTATCAAGATAATTTCTGCAAAGGCATGTTTTGATGATTTTGTGAAACAAGAGAGAGTCTAAGAAAATGCTATCAAAATGTATAAATTCAGAAAAGACATTCGAAATATTAACTCTGTTATCCCTAATATAATGTGTTGAGAATAATCTTCCCCGACCACTCTGAAGTCACAGCAGTATTTCTTCAAATTTTTTTTTCAAGGAAAGGATTTCAAGCCGGGCGTGGTGGCGCATGCTTGTAATCCCAGTACTTTGGGAGGCGGAGACCGGAGGATCCGGGTTCTCGGCCAGTCTCAGCTCTCTCTCTCTCTCTCTCTCTCTCCCTGTCTCTCTCTCTCTCTCTCTCTCTCTCTCTCTCTCTCTCTCTCTCCTTAGTGAGGCCCTCCGCAACTTCGTGAGACCCGGTTTCAAAATAAAAAGTATAAAAAATAGGGCTGGGGGCGTAGCGCGGAGGTAGAACGCCCCTGCGTTCAATCCCCGGTACCGCAAAAAAAGAAAAGGATTTCCTTTCAAAGAAGAGTTTTAACACCAATACATATGGCTTGTTTTGGAAGAAGATACTCATAATTTCTCTCATTTAGAAAACATCTATACCTCAGCAATTTAGTGAAAGCCTGTTTCAAAATAAATAATAAAATAGGGCTGGGGGTGTATCTGAGAGGTAGAACACCCCTGGGTTCAATCTCTAGTATCACGCACATGCACGTGTGCGCGCACACATGCACACACACATACACACCATCTATACCCTTTAAATTGCTTTTCTGTGCAATGATTTTTTAACCAGGGGTTTGTTGACTAAATGAATGAATACCTTTTATGCCTCTCTGTCTGTGTGTCCTGCAGTAATAATTTATTGCTTATGTCATATAAATCCTGCATGCGTGCTGTATTGTAGACATTTCATGACTTAATTATTAATATTATTGTAATTGTTAATATTATAAATGGGATGTTTTCCTCCATTATTCCTTTGCATTTCCAACTGGTTATTATTGACATGGTTGATAAGCAAATAAAACTGAACTGCCACAGGGCAGATTTTCAACAATGTCACATTTAGCAGAACACAGGGCTAATATTTCAAAGCATCAAAAATTCAAAATCTTTCCTGAAGGCTCACAAAATGGTGCAAGGTGAGCATTACTTGCACAGTGCACAGCGAAACAAGCTCAGCGCCTCGTCATCTATCTTACACATCATGCCAGTTGCACATCCTTCTATCTCCACTCTCCTCTTCCAGATCTACGCTGCTCTCTGCCACCCAAACTAGTATCCTAGCTTTATTCCAACTCTGCCTGTCTATCCATTACTCTGCTCAGCACCACCCACACCAAGAAATCTTTTTTTTTTTTTTTTGGTGGTACCGGGGGATTGAACGCAGGGGTGTTCTACCTCCGCGCTACGCCCCCGGCCCTATTTTTTATACTTTATTTTGAAACTGGGTCTCACGAAGTTGCGGAGGGCCTCACTAAGTAGAGAAAGAGAGAGAGACAGAGAGAGAGAAAGAGAGAGAAAGCTGAGGCTGGCCGTGAACCCGGATCCTCTGGTCTCCGCCTCCCAAAGTACTGGGATTACAAGTGTGTGCCACCACGCCCGGCTTCACACCAAGAAATTAAGTGGCAAAGCATTATCTATGGCTGAGTGACAAATTACCCTAACCTTAGTGCCTTAGAACATTTTTTTTTCCTCATGGCTTTTCATGGGTCAGGATCTAGGAGCGGTTTAGCTGGGTAATTCTTGTGCAGGGTCTCCTATGAGGCTGCCGTCAGGCCGTTGGCCAGGACTGGGGTCATCTCAAGACTTGATGGGGAGGAGCTGCCTTCTAAGGTTTCTCCCATGGCTGCTCGCAGAACTTGGCTCCTTGCTGCTCTGATTTGCATGTTTCCATCCCCTCCAAACTCCTGTGTTGGGAGTTTAGTATCCAGCACAACAGCACTGGGAAGCAGAGCCTAATGAGAGGTGTTTAGGTCACAAGAGTTCTGCTTCATGAATGAATTAATGCCAATATGAAAAGAGCCTGTGGGGCCAGGCGTGGTGGCGCACGCTTGTAATCCCAGTACTTTGGGAGGCGGAGACCGGAGGATCCAGGTTCCCGGCCAGCCTCAGCTCTCTCTCTCTCTCTCCCTGTCTCTCTCTCTCTCTACTTAGTGAGGCCCTCCGCAACTTTGTGAGACCTGGTTTCAAAATAAAGTATAAAAAATAGAAAGCCGGGCGTGGTGGCGCACGCTTGTAATCCCAGTACTTTGGGAGGTGGAGACCGGAGGATCCGGGTTCGCGGCCATCCTCAACTCTCATGCTCTCTCTCTCTCCCTGTCTCTCTCTCTCTCTCTCTCCCTGTCTCTCTCTCTCTCCTTAGTGAGGCCCTCCGCAACTTCGTGAGACCCGGTTTCAAAATAAAGTATAAAAAATAGGGCAGGGGGCGTAGCGCGGAGGTAGAACGCCCCTGGGTTCAATCCCCGGTACCGCAAAAAAAAAAAAAAAGAGCCTGTGGGAATGGATTTGCTTCTTATGTTCTTTTGCCACATGAAAGACGTAGTGCTCGTCCCCTCCAGAGGATGCTGCTTTCGAAGTACCATCTTGGAAACAGAAAGACTGGGCCCTAACCTGCTGCTGCCTTGATCTTGTACTTCTCAGCCTCTGGAAGCATGGGAAATTAATTTTTATTGTTTATAAATTATCCAGTCAGTGATATTCTTTTCTTTAATTAACATGTGCTACTAATTGTACATGTTAATGGGGTTCAGTGTGATATTTCCATACATGCATACAGCATATACTGATCAAATCTAACCACTCTTTTCCCACCGTTACCCCACACCCTTCCCAATTCCTAGTAATCACTATTTTACTTTCAGGTCAATTTATTTTATCTTCCACATATGAGGGAGAACATGTGATACTTTTCTTTCTGTGTCTGGTGTATTTCACTTAATGTAATGTCCTCTAGTTCCATCCATTTTTCTGGAAGTGACAGGATTTCATTCTTCTCTATGGCTGAATAATACTCCATTGTGTATAAATAGTACATTCTCATGTGGTATTCTATTATAGCAACAGAGTGGACTAAGGTACTTGCCATGTGCACATCTACACAGACCAAGTGTCTTATTGGTATGATAGCTAGCTTTTCCCAGAGCAAGTGATGGGTGAGCGAGAGCAAGAAAACCCAAGTTAGAGGACAAGTGGAGTGAAGAAGTGTTAAAGTATTGAGAAAAGAAGTGTTAAAGAATTGTAGACATACCTCTAAAGCCACCCTGAAGTCTTTCTTTTAGTGGTTTGGGAAAAAATGTAAACTATTAGGCTATTTTTCATACTTAGCATGCATAGGAAAGCTGTTGATTTCTGTGTTTGCATTTTGTAATTAGCCAGCTTACTAAACTGTTATTAGGTCAAAAAGTTCTTGGTGAATTCTCGTGGAGTTTCCAGGTAGATGATAATGTTTTTCCTTTCCACCAGTATTTATACAGGGTTTTCTCCCTTCTCATTTTCCCAGTCACTGGTTAGAATTACCCAAATAATAACAATAAATAATAAAGATAGATGATAATGGTAATAGTGGACATCCGTGTTTCATTCCTCACTTTAATGGGAATGTCTCTTAGTGTTTCGCCAATAAGAATGAGGTTAGCTGCTGTTGGTTTATTATGCTAAGGAAGCTCCTTTCTTGTGGTAATTTACTAAGAATTTTTAGCATTTCCTGGAATTTGGAGCTTGGTTTTATTGTAAGATGTTATGGTTGGATATAGAATGGCCCCTGCTCATGTAATAATGCTCAGAGTTTATGTAATTAAGCCATGAGGGTTGTAATCTCATCAGTAGATAAATCTATTGTAATGGATTTACTGGGTGGTAACATAGGCAGGTAGGATGTGACTGGAGAAGGTGGGTCCCTTAGAGTGTGGCCTTGGAGATTTTATATGGCTCCTGATCCTCTTGCTTGCTCTCTTGCTTCCAGTCTCCATGATGTGAGGAGCACTCCATGATGTGCTCTCTCTCTCTCTGCTTCTGGCCTCTGTGATGTGAGAGCAAAGCCTTGCACTCTCTCTCTCTGCTTTCCACCACCATGCCCCAAGCTCCATACTCTGGCCTCGCATGGACTGAACCCCAAGATCTCCAAAAAACTGTGAGCAAATAAATCTTCCTTCCTCTAAGTTGCATGGTCAAGTCTTTTGGATTATACCAGTGAGAATGCTGACTGAGATGTAAGATTTTTAGTGATCATGCTCTTGGATTTCCCAAAGCTTGAAGTAAGTCTAGACGTGCAGAATACTAGTACTTGGCTAGGCCAGACCCCAGTTCCAAAGGGTCAGGCATGAAGATCATGACATTTCACCTTGAACTTATTGCTTTCCAGTTCTTCTTTATTTTTCTTCTGCCACTCTCCCCTAAAGAACTCCTTGTCGTGTTCTATTTACTGTCCCTGAAAAGGTTAGTGCTAAGAAAAAATACAAAGTTATACGGACAGAGGACTGCTTTTGTTTCAATTGCTACAGATCAGGTAATATCACCTGTGGCTGGGCTCTATCCACTCCCTCTTTTCTCTCTTCCCTGGAGGGATTTGGGTGATCCTGCTGCTCTGGTTTAGATGTGGCTCATCCCCCAAGGGTTCATGTGTTGGAAGCGTGTTCCCCAGTGTGGTGATGTTAAGAGGTAGTGGGACCTTTAGGAAGTGGTACCTAGTGGGAGGTCATTTGGTCATAGAGGGCATTGTTCTTGAAGAGGTTAAGTAGTTCTCGTAGGACTCTGAGTTAGTTGTTGTGAGAGGGTTATTATAATAAGAGCAAGCCTGGCTCCCCCCTCACTCCGGCTTCCTGTCTTCCCATGTGATCGCTTCCTCCTGCAAGTGTTGCTGTCACCTTGATGCCATTTGTCATGAGGTTCTCTCCAGAGCCCAAACTCCAGAACTGTGAGCTGAACAAATCTCTTTTCTTTATAAAATATACGGCCTCAGTTATTCCATAATAGTAACAGGAAATGGACTAATGTAATTGCCAGTGCTAGAGATTCCTTCTGCCATTGGATGATTTGTAGACTGTAGTGCAGTATTTAGGGGAGCCTGTGCAGGTGGCTTTTCCCACGAATCATTTCTCTGGGGCGTTGACTAGTGGGAAACAAATCTCCTATAACCCAAGTCATCCTTTATGGAGACTATCAACATGCTAGTCACTCTGTCAACCGTGTTTAATGCAAGGGTTGATCTCTTCTTTGCTGACTCTAGGGAAAACTGATTCCTAAGTAGTTGGATAAAGTGACCCTTGTGACTGGCCCAATTAAAGGATAATCTTTAGCTTTGCCTCTCAAAGTGTCAACCAGCAGCATCAGTGTCCCCTGGGGGGCTTGTTGGAAATGCAGACCCTCTACCCCATCCAGACCTACAGAATCAGAATCTGTATTTTTACAAGATCCACAGTTATCTCCATGCACATGAAGGCTGGAGAAGTGCTAGTCTAAAGCACCTTGGCTGTGTGTTCAGTCCTCTGGAGAGCTTTAAGCAAACCATGCTGTTCAGGTCACACCCTACGCTAGTGGGTTTCAGCCATGTTGCCCCTCCCCTTTACCTTTGCCAATGTCTGGAGAAACTTTGGCATCCAGGGATGCTGGTAAACTTCCTTCAGCACCAAGGACAGCCCCTCGAAACAAAACAAAACAAAACAAAACAAAACAAAACAAAACAAAACAAAACAAAACAGAATTATCTGGTCCAAAAATACCAGTAATACCAAAGCTGAGAAACTTTGCTGTGGTATTTCTGAGGGTGGGGTCCAGGCATCATTGGTTTCCCAGTTTTTCTGGGATACTTTGTGATTAATTATCCAGTTCCCTCAGCCCTGCCATTCATGATGCTAAATTAGTGGGTCTGGAAAGGTTTGGAATTTGTAGTTTAACATGTACCCTTGGTGATGCTTATCATCAGGAAAGTGTGGAAACACCAATCCAGGTGTGTGTGTGTGTGGGGGGGGCACCGATGCCAGGTTATGTTAATTTAGGAAATCTATTCCTACAGACGTGTTGAAGTTGAGTGTAGGAGGGAGATGGAACCTGAGACCTAGCCATACATTCCTCAGGGCCAGGGTGGAAGGGGAACTCCTGCATGCACTGCTCACTGAGCAGTTGGACCTCATTCTGTATACCAGCTCCACACCAATCCCCAATCTGGTATGCACCTGTCTATGCATCTTTCAGGGAGGAAGGGAGATGCTATATATTTTTTTATTATTTTGCCCACTCATAAAGTACTTAAAGTTTGGAAGTGTTTTAGAATGTGACATTGTTAAATGGCCATAAGGTGGGCTTGTTATACACGCAATTTAAATAGTTTTGTGAACAAATCTAAAAATCCTCTCTGCTCAAACCTGCTGCCATGCAGGTAGACAATGGACTGGACTTCCAGATCTGGAATACCCAGTGACTCTCTTACTCTATGATCTTTCTGATGGGTTTTGGTTGGGGAAGGGGAGTGTTACAAAGGGGAGAGTGTCAGAGTTAGTGGCGGAGACAATTCTAAAGACTTCACGCAATTATTTCTCCTGGTCTGGAGCAGTTCCTAGTTTGAGACCTGTGACCTTTCCATTCATGAGAAAGCCTTCATGCATTTGAAGGTTGGGATTGCCAGTGATGGGTACTTATTCCACCACATCATGTTCCAGCTACCTCCGCACAGCTGAAACTGGAACACTGGGGGTCGTTGGCTCTTGATAGAAAAGAAAACCAGAGATCATCATCTATAGTAGGGCTCTTGAAGCCTTGATGTTGCTGTCCTTCTAGAGAGCTTTCACTCCGGGATTTTCTGATGCTCAGATTGAAATGGAACTGCTAAGACTTCTACCACTCGATCTAAATTGGTGAGGGAGATTTATAAAAGACAGCCTTGAAGATGATTTCATCCTCTACGGCCTAGGGGTGCCATTTGGAACATGTCATTGGCTTTTTAATAACTGAGCAATAACCACTCTGAATTTGGGGTACTAGGACCCCACTGTTATCTTGAGGACACTCTTACACATATTTTTGACTGAGTTATACTTGACTGAGCTACTGGTCATGGAAATCGCGGGCTGACCATGACAGCAGCAATCCTAAGAACCTAGTTTTCTGAGGTCCAGGTGATGAGTTTCTGGCCAGATATTTCTAGATAAGAGATTTGTTCATTAATGCTCAAGGAAATGGCTTTCCTGAATTGGAAGTCTCCTATCCTCTACCCTGCTTACGGAAGTTCATCTACCATTTTTCCACAGTCTCTGATCCTATAATGGGGCTCATAAAAGGAATGAATGCTCCAGGAGTTTAAAGCCCTATTCACTTCTCTTTGACCCTGAACCACACCAAACCCAACTCATTCACTGTTTGAACTGATGTCTGTTGATTCCATTGTGTGGTAGATGTGGAGATGCACCGCTCGGATCCCCCTTGAAGGAAGGACTTGCCTGTAGCCATAAGCTCTTTAGGAATCTGCCTCTGCAGAAGAATCAACTCACCTGAGGTATCTGCGGCAGGTGACTGAGAGAGGGAGGGAACATAAGGGATGTCCAGGCCCAGACATTTTGGCCTGACATGGAGATTCCCACAGGAAATATTCGATCCCACCTGAATCGCAGTTTGACCACTTCCTCTGCCCAGTTCTAATTCCTCCTCCTTCCCTTTGTAAGTACAGATCCCCGATAAACAACTGTCACCCTGAACTGCCTCTCAGCACCTGCCTCTGGAGAAGCCCACCGCTGAGACCTGTGTGGACCCTGTTGCTACACAAGGATACAAGTTGTATCCACTGGTCACTTTTTGAGAAGCCGATCCTGATTAATGTCACTTCCCAGGTAATTCTCGGTGATCAAAGCTACTTTGTAAGGCCACTTATTTTCTTATCATGATAATGTTCAGTGGGGGTGCTGTCTCATTATTGCCCTGGTCAGCCCAGGTAATAACACAGAGAGAGACCCAGTTGGTTATCAATGGGCTTTCTGGAACATTTTTCTAGTGTGAGAATATCTTAGAACTGAGTAGTGAGTAATCTTTCTGACCCTCTTTTTGGGAACCCTGTTGCTGCCCTTTGTAATTTTCTTGGCCTACATCCTGTTTCCTTTTCCCTTTTGTAAGAAGTGTGTCATTTCAATTTGCAATTTCAACATGGGATGAGGAATTTTCAAGTAAATCTGGGTTTAGTGAGACAAATTAAAATCCAATTAAAGAAATAAAAGAGTGAATGGTGGAGTGTCTATGAAAGGTTGTTGGGGGTTGGGGTGGGGATTGGCTTGAGTTCACAAAACAGCTGAAAATTACCCACAGGGGATGAACTCCACTGTGAAGGCTTAGAAGGCAAAGCTGAAAATAGGGGGTAATTACAGACGAGAGTCTGCGACCTGCTCAGTAGAGATGTGAGGAACAGGTTGCAAAGGAAATGCATTTGATTAAAAAGCAGCTTAACCTCTCAAGGAAGCCTGGATTGGGGGGCGGGAAAGGTAAAAGAAAACTACAAGCTGCTGTGCAACTTCATAGGGGGCAAATGAGAGACAGAATGTGGAAGCGAACGTACTTGTTTGTAGATGCTCACAGGGACTCTTAGAGGAATTAAAGTGAGTTTGACAACACTGATGGAGAGCTTGCCAGGTTTGAGGTGCTGTGCCAGGGTCAGGGATACAGGTGCAAACGAGGAAAGCAGGACCCCGCCCTCCAACCCTTGCTGGCTAGTGGGAGAGATGGCCAGGAGGATGCAGAGACCTGCTGCTGTCATCACCTCGGGCTGCCGTGACAAAGTGCTAAGGACCGGGCGGCTTGCAAGCGACAGATATTTATTTCTCAGTTTTGCATCAGGTTGTGAAGCCGGGCATGGTGGTGCACACCTAGTGAGACTCTGTTTCAAAACAAAACAAAACAAAAAACAAAAAAAAATAAAAAGGAGTAGGGGTGTAGTTCAGAGGTAGAATACCCCTGGGTTCAATTCCTAATGACACACACACACACACACACACACACACACACACACATCAGGTTGTGGCATGGTCAGGTCCTGGAGTGGACCCTCTTCTTCTTGTGCCCTCACATGGCAGAAGCAAGCTCTTCTTCTAAGAACACCATCCTCCTTCAAGAGACTTCACCCTCATGGCATGACCACCTCCCGAAGGCCCCAGTCCTCACACCCTCGCATTGGGGGTTAGGATTCCAGCACATGAATTTTGGGGGGATACATTCAGTCCGTAATTAAGATACCCCACTTCCCTGCTCCCAGGGGATAAGGCTGGAATGCCGTGGGCTGGATTCTCTCTGATGTGCAGAGAGAGGAGGAGGAGCGGCAGGTCTGAGAGGACAAGGTTTTGGGGTGCTGGGGAGGAGAGAGAGAATGATACGCAGAAGCAGGGCCAGGACTAAGGTGAGGTGAGGGAGGCACCTAACGAGGGCACAGATTTAAAGGGGTGCCAACATGTTTGATATTTTCTTCATCTTAGTACCTTTTGCATTACTTTTGACTTTTTAAAAAAATACTGCATGAAAATATCTATCTTAATTACTGAATTTTGGGCACCTTCTTACAATTTGTGCCCAAGGCAAGTCCCAGCCCTATGGAGAAGAGAGATGGTCGTTTGTCCCCAGGGTGGACCCATGGACCCATTCTGAGCTTCTGGGATAAGAGAAGCTGTCTTTGGAGCCAAAGGGATGGGTTTTACTAGAATCTCATGGGATTTGGGAAGCAGAATGACATTAGGCTCAGTGACGAAGAGTGACAGCACCTTGGGAGAGGGGCATTCTCCCGTCTCTCGGGCGAGGCAGGGTGACTTTGTTTGGTAGAATGAAAGGCCCACAACATCATGTGCATCCCCGGGGGTTGGCAGATCCCTGAAGCACATGCCTTACACATGGTGTGTTCTTTAGCTTTGCCATTCTAGTTCCTAGCACATAGTAGGATTTCAGCATCTATTGAGTGAAAAGATGGATGCACTTTGTATATGTCTGTGGCATGGTCAGTTTTACTAGAACTCCAGGAGGAGAGTTTGAAAAGATTTGGCTGTGAAAATGTTATCTCTTCCATTCCCCAAAGTACCAAGAGTATTCTCCTACTTTGCTTTAAATGATAAAATACACATAATCTAAAACCACCCATTTTAACCATTTTTTGTACAGTTCAGTGGCATCAAGAACAGTCACATTATTGTGCAACTATCATCACCATCCATTTCCAGAAATTTCTCATCTTCCCAAATAGAAGCTTATTAAAGCATAACTCCTCATTTTCCCTTCCCCACGACCCCTGCCATTCGCCATTCTACTTTCTGTCTCTAGGAATCTGACCACTCTAGAGAGCTCTTGTGAGTGGGATCACACAGTCCTGTCGAGGGCCGAGACCTGTCTTAGAGGCACACTGAGATTATCATCTTGGACCAGCCCAGTTTGGAAACATGGTATTTGGCTGGGTGGGATCTGTCCACAAACGGACACATTCCAAGAGACCTGGTGCGGTCTTTGATGTCGTCTCCACCCAGTAATGGTTAATCCCTCCTTCCCCTAAGTTTGTCACATGCCTGCCTCACTGACCATCTTTACCATAACCTGAGATAATTGCTGATTTCTGTGTTTGATTAACTTTTAAAGTTCCTATAAAAGTAAGGCCCTGGCGATAGAAGGCCAGGAGAATTTGCCATCTCTATCTCCTCCCTGACCCCCCGATTATTAAATGTAATTATTTTGCAAATTACCATATCAGACTTCATGTTGTTTCGTGCGAGAAGACCATTGTTAGGAAACTGCCTGGTGCAGCGACCTTACGTGGCTGGAACCACGGAATTCAGGAAGCTGTCTGGGCAGCAACCGTCTGTGGCTGGAACCACAGACTGTTTGTCAGGAAGCTGCTTGGTGCAGCGACCGTCTGTGGCAGGAACCACAGACTATTTGTCAGGAAGCTGCAGGGAGCAGCGACCTTCCGTGGCAGGAACCACGGAGTAGATCGTCCACCGGAGCTACCGCAATACAGTCCTTTGTGGCAGGCTCGCACATACTGAACATAATGTCCTCAAGGTTCATCCATGCTACAGCACATGTCGGAGTCTCCTTCCCTTTTAAGGAGTTTTAATATTCTGTTGTACATATATATCACATTTGGTTTATTCATTGTTGGGTTGCGTCCATCTTTTGACTGTTGGGAATAATGCTGTTGTGGGCACACTCTCATTTACTTTTAGAGAAATAAAAAGGAAAGAGGGCAGGCAGAGCAGTCCTTATGTTGATTCTATTTTGTGGTGTGTGTATGTGTGTGTGTGTGTGTGTGTGTGTGTGTGTGTATGTGTGTGTGTGTGTGTGTGTGTA
>PVJS01037255.1:0-20021 GCA_004027185.1 Glis glis
ACACACACACACACACACACACAAACACACCACGGCAACTCCAACACCATTTCCATCAGACCACCCACCTCGCTCCCCTGCCCCATTCAGCCTTTTTATTGGGACCATAAAGCACTGACAATCAGACCACTTAGGCAGAGTCCTTTCAAGATACCTCTAGACCTGCTATTTACCAGTTTGCCCATGAGAAAACTTACACCTCTGTCTCTCCAAAATCTAGATGTATAGGACACTCCCCCTAAGTCTTTCTGCACGGATCTATCTTCAGGGACCTCTCCAAACAGGCTCTTGCCCTTAGGTTTTTCCAACCTAGAGCCAGAGCCCAATCTCTGTCTCCAGACTCCCGAGGACACAGGCTGGCCTCTGCCTAGACTCTCTCTGCACCACCATGTCCCTGGTGGCACAGGGACAGGCAGGTTCTTCAGCTCAGCTAACAGCTAAGGTGGGATGGCAGGCCCTTCTGACAAACACGGTACTTCCTCTTAAGTCCCCCTCATGACATACAATAGGGGAAAGCACTCCCTTTACCTTGAGCTGAGAGGAGAGGAAGGGATATGAGATTCTAATTCATTTAAATGCAAAGAACAGAATAGCTAACTATAATAGCTTGAAAGGAGATTTGGAGCCAGGCATGGTGGCACATGCCTGTAATACCAATACTTGGGAGGGTAAGACAGGAAGATCATAGGTTTGAGGACAGCCTCAATAACTAAGCAGGACCCTTTTTCAAAATAAAAACTAAAAAGGGCTGGAGGTATACGTCGAAGGTAGAATGCCCCTGGGTTAAATTGCCAGTACCAAAAAAAAAAAGAGGTTTGGGGTGTTTCGGTCTTTTTCTTATTGCTATAACTGAATACCACAGACTGAGAGACTTATAAAGAAAACAGGTTTATCCAGTTCATGGTGTTCTAAAGATGGGGAAGTTCAAAATCAGGTGCCCACACCTGATGAGATCCTCCTTGCTGGTGGGGATTCTGTAGAGTCCCAAGGCAGTGCAGCGCACCACATGGTGAGGCAGAATGAACTTGCCAACCTTGTCTCTCTTCCTGTTCTTACCAAGCCGGTGATACAATTATGAGAACCCCAACCTCACAACCTCACTAATCCTAATTCCCTCCCGAAGGCCTCACCTGCAAATACCATTAACATATGACTTCAGAGATTAAGTTTCCACATGATTTTTAGAGGAGACGAGTACTCACACCATAGCAGTTAGTGAAGGACTGAGAGGCACATTCTAACTCCTTTTCAATTAATCCCTATTTTAAAAGTGTTTTTGTCTTAAACATAATGGGCAAAATATTGCTAAACTTGTTTTTTATGCTTCCACCAGAACTCGGGAATTGTATACTTGTAGCTAACATAGTTGCCATAAGATGTTGTGAATTATTAATCACTTGATTCCAAAACATTGTTTTTTAAAACCTAAATGTTTAACTTAATAGGATTTTTGCTTCCACAGAGGAAGATTTTCAAGTTTAGAAAGGACACAGAGAATATGGGTTATTACACACAGTTGGCATCTCCTTCCTACTGAGAGACATAGAATCAGCATTAAGGTCTGACTTTTAAAACAACTTTATGGTAGTAGGCCACAATGGACAAAGCTTTCTTCCCTCTACACTTTCATGAGCCACGAAATCGGAATCTTTCAAGCCACTATCACTATATCTGAACTTCAGGAAACCACGTACACTGTATAGTCTTGGAAGAGCCCTCAGTTCTCCTCTTCATTAATTGATTCCTAAGCATTACTGTGGGCCTTCAGGGTCAGTGCTGAGTTACAAAGCCAAGTAAGAGATGATCATTTCTCTCAGGGATCTTACAGATTAATGAGTGAACCAGAAAAATAAACAATTCATTAACATATGTCTAAGCAATTATGGAGATATGCACAGTGGCCTACAGAAGCCCAGAAGAGCAAGGACCTTGTCTTGCATGGTCAAGAGTGGCTTTCTGAAGCATTTGAGTTGTTTAAAAGACAAGTAAGAATCAGGCAATGATTCTCAGTTTTCTATCCTGGGTAATTGAGTGGATGTTGGTGACACCGAAGAGGATGGAAAATGTGTAAGCAAGATGTAGAATAAAAGATCATGAATTTAATCTTGGAATTGGCGGGCTTGTGCTATAGGTCCAAAGAAGCAAAGATGGCCAGCAAACATTTGTATATATAAGAATAAAATTCAGAGGAGTTTAGGCTAGAAATGCAGGTTTTAAAGTCATCAACATTTAGTTGGTATTGAAATGTTGAGTGGATAAAATTGTGAAGGAAGAGCATATAGCAGTTTTGTATGGCTTGGTGCATGGGTCTTTTGAAGAATCTAGTGAAAGGAAGAGACTCTCCTCCCAGAAAAATAAACACAAGGAGAACTTCGTGCATCATTTAGAGTCCCTGAAGTGATTCCCTGAAGCTCAGATTAAGAAAATTCCAGATTAAGAAAACAAGAGTTGTAATAAGGGAAGTGAATCGATGATCAAATTTTCCTGAGGCCCAATCGAAATTATTGATGTTCAAAATAACATTGCAAGAGAAAGCTATTCAGAAAAGGAGGCTTGGAAAAAGTTAGTTTTCCTAAAATAAATACCATGTTTTTTATAACTATTTAACTGTATGCTACCTGCCTTTGAATCCATACAGTCTATAAAATATGTTGCCACAAAAAATCCAAAACCAGAGGCAATTTTGAAATATACATGTGAAATGGAGTTGGATCTATTCATATCACAGCTCCAGAGAATATATCAAGCTAGAAGTAATGAGCTCCTGTTTGTAAGGATTTTTACAGCTCAAGAGAAATTGGCTTTCCTAAGCTTTTTTCCTTTCTCCAGGTTGCCAAAGTGTGGTGCTTGTGCTTCTACTACGGAACTCATTTCATTCTTTCTTGTTTACAGGTTGACCTTCCCCCCTCAAAACTTTAGAGTCCTTGTAGATAAGGATCAATTCTTGTTTATCATTGGCCATAATGCTGTTTTCCCTGCTTCTTTAGCCCCTCACACACCTGATACAGAGTCTCGCACACACATTCCATAAATATTTATATAATTGTCCAGAGCTTTCTACCCAATCACAGAGTCCAGGGAAGCAGAAATCAGAACTATGGAACATAGTGGACACCAAGGGCTCCATTTACCTTTCCATTAAGGTCTAACACCTCTCACTTCTTCAGCAATTGACTATGAGAAACAAAACAATAAATAATATTAATCAATGTAGGGTCCCCACACCATACCTCACAAGCTAGTATTATACTTCATGCTACAGAATTAGAGAAAACAGAGGGCAAAAATATGGAAGTTCCCAGAAACAAGAAAATAGAGAGGATTTTATCCTCATACCACATAAAAAATTATTTCCTAGACAAAAAGACTATCATTTATGCAAAGCAAGGGACAAAACAGGTGCTAGTACAAGAAGAGAGAATCTCAAGGGTCTTAAACTCAATCCTTTGCTCTACATAAATTGGCACAAATCAAGAATGCCATGTACAGGAATTAAATCACAATTTAGTTTTGCTTGCTGCGTAACATCGTAACTAAGACTGGTGCAAACTGACATCTTTAAACATGTCATAGGAGCCTGAAGGGAAGCCGTTTTCTGACCTTTGCAGATTTACAGTCCCACCTAGTAGGAAATGGAGCAGAATGTCATTGATGTTTCCAGGAAAATATTTGCTTTGGTCCTTTGTTGGTGCCTTTATTACCTCCCTCCGATAAATCTTCACTTTCTGTTTACAAACGGAGCATTTTTGGCTTCCATTCTTATTCACGAAAGGTCTAAGTCTCCTGCAGCTTCAGACAAGGTGCTTTTTGGTTTTGTATTGTTTTTGGTTTTGTTTCGGTCTGCTTTTATCGGTTTGTCCATCTCGAGCTATCTAAAGGGCACTTAAACCAAGATGCTTCACAATTCAAAAACATGAAATAAAATAAAAAAGCAGATGGAGACCCATTTCAAACTAGCCTTGACTTAATGAGTCTCTTGAAGCAAAACATGGCCTAGCATAAGCTCTGGCTAGAACCACAAGTTGCCCGAACTCTTTTTTTTCTATGGGAATAGAGGCTTTGTTCCTATTCCAAGGTCATTCATTGCATGGAGGCTGAGGTAGCTCTAGAGAATATAAAATACTGTTTTGGCCTCCACCTGCCCTACCATCACCACCAAAAAATTCTAAGCCAAGAGATCAGTTTGTCCTAGACCAGGAAGGCAGCATAATAAACACAAAGCAGAACAGGGCTGCTCTTTGTTAAGCTGGATGTCTTGTGTTTTTATAGTGAGTGAAGTGCTTGGTTTTAGAAGATGTTGGAAGGAAATCAGGTTGCAGAAGAGGAGAGAAAATGGCAAGGCTAGAACAGTGAATGAGAAATGGGGAAAAAATCATATACAGGTCTCACGTTGTGGCTGCTTAACTCAAAGGATGGAAATTCGACATTTGTTTTCATTTTTATAAATATAGGACTTTACTGAATGTTCCCTCACTCCCTCCTATGCTATCACATGACAAATTCATATCCATCATTCAAGCCTCAGCTCATAGATCATTTATTCTGTAAAGCTTGCTAATACCATGAGAAGAACTCCTTCTCCTTCCCTCTGTTGTGTTACCATCTCAGTTGGATCCCCCTCCCTTTTTTTCTTCAGAGAATGCCTCCCCCACCACTCTGGGTGCACCTTGAGGGTCCTGCAATATATTAATTTTCTTCCTAGAGCTTGTCATTATAGGTGACACAAAAATTTGTTTAATAAGTATATGTTGAATCAATCTAAGTAGCTAACATTAACAACAACAACAAAAACCAAACCCCCAGATACTTACATTAGACATAAAACTAATAGAGCCCCATTCACTGCTACCCCCCTTCTGAAATTAGGGAAGCAAACCAGAACACAGCAGTTGAAACCACCTTTGATATCACATCCCCTAAAGTAGCTGGAGAGGAGATAATTCAGAGAAGAATTCAGAAGAACAAGAAATGATAAATAACCATCTCCCCTTTTTGGTTCATTTTCCAAAAGGATTTTAGTGATGGACATATTTTTTCATCATAAAAAAGTTGAAAATATTTATCCTGAAATATCCTCATGTGCTGTATAATGATATTCTGGGCTGAAATGTTATACACCCACATCAGTTTTACAGATCACATGGGTAAGGAACTGCCGAACCTCCTCCCACTCAGAAACTGCTCAGTCCCGTTTATGAGCAGCCACTTAATGCTATACTTAAAAGGACCAATTTAAAATGAGGGCTGCATGGACTGCTGCACAGATTACCATGGACACTGTCCAAATGTCACCTCGTAGTATGATAAGAACCTAAAGCTTATTTAAAAGGGTCTATTTCCTTTCAATAAACCCCTTTTCAAAAGTGCATTTAGGTATGTACTGGGTTACTAGAATTACTCAAGTGCCGTGTAATTTGAATAACTTTCTCCAGGAGAGTCTCTCTATTCTCTGGAGGGCATGATAGTCTATATAATATGCACTCTGAAGGCACATAGACACACACGCTCATATACACACACATATGTACATTCATCCCCATTTACATGCATGGTCACATACATGCTCACCCATATATATGGTCTCTTTCTCTCTCTCTCTCTCTTTCTTACACACACACACACACACACACACACACACACACACACACACAATAATAAGTTGGGAGGCAGTTCAGTGAAGAGAGATCATTTCCAGAATAGCTATTACCTGGTTGGTGCTCACATGAAGACAAAGGAGGTACCTAATCAGTTTCAGTTCAGTCACCAGTTGGCTTTATGGTAGCTATCCAGTAGCAACCCAAGGTCCTAAAAATTGAAGTCTTGTTTGATATTAACATTCTACCACACATCCAGATTTCGTCTAAGCACTAAGGATAGCTGGTAGGTGCCTCACCACACCCAACTCACATTCAAATTATTTAAAACAGCATTTCTTAGACCTTGTAGTATTGTGGTGTTGCTTCTTGAATTCCAGTGAGTAAATAAACCCTTTCTGCTTTTCTCATAGGCTTCACCTTAGCCAGACTTGAAACTCTCCAGGGACAGGATCCTTGTATGTCTTGCTTACCACTGAGTGCCTGTGGTTAGCACCACAGGGAAGGAATGAATGACTGGATAGGTAGGACAAAATAGTCTAGTTCACATTAACCTTATACAGGATGAGACAAAATGTGAACGTTGCCATGGCACACAGTTCTTTCCTCTGGAGAAACAAAGGAGAAATTACAAGCATGCCTAAGAAAATCCTGCCTTTCCCAGGTGTTTCCACAGCTCAGATAGGCAGTTATTAGCATCCTTTTCCTCCAGGTGCTTGACTGCATTGTGGAAGCTGCCTTCAAGTGGAATAAAGACTAAAATCATGCACATACTTTCCATACAAATCATCTTTGCTTCTTCCAATAGTGACACAGGAGAGAAATGACTCAGCTTGTGCCTTTGAACAAAGAGGAAAGAGCTGAGCAATTGTCCAATGATGCTAATCAGAGCAGCAGAGAATAGGTATAATTCATTTTCTACCTTTTTCCTTAGTTGAAATGTTTTGACCAGAAAATCAGAAAATTATTTCAGATTTATACCTCATTAGTCTTATGTAAGCATCATTTCACTTTTACTAAAGATAAGCGTTAACTCAGAGGGTTTTGTCCAATCATTTATACTAAATAAATGAAGTCCTGGGGTAGATTCTCAACAAAGAGTTTGGAAAAAATGTATGCACAATTGTGTTACATGAAGGTTCTATGTAATTTACATCATGTCTTTAAACCAAACTGAAACTGAGAGAGAATGAGTAGAGGAACACTTTGGGGATCCAAACTAAGACTAAAATCGGATTGACTTGTGAAAGTGACCACACACACTCTGCACCTATTGTGTGTTGTGTGTGTGTGCATACATGTATATACTACACAGATGAAAAGATACACAAATGTTATCTTTACAGAGTCATCCCATCTCAATCACATTTGCTCCCTTTTAAGCCACTGTAGCATCTGCGAAGCAATAATAAAAATTAAAAGAAGCGGGGTATAGTGGCGCATGCATGTAATCCCAGTACTTGGGAGGCTGAGACAGGAGGATTGCAGGTTCATAGCCAGCCTCAGCTACTTAGTGAGGCCCTCCGCAACTTAGTGAGACCCTGTTTCAAAATAAAAGAACAAAAAATAGGGCTGGAGGTGTAGCTCGGAGGTAGACTGCCCTGGGTTCAATCCCCAGTACCACAAAAAAAAATTAAAAGAAAACAAATGGGTCTTTGGAAACTAAGCCAAAGAAGAATCTCATTAACATGACCTAAGCCACAGTGTTCACTCCAACTTGTCTCCACCCCAGACATCCATTTAGAATGCTCCATGAAGAAAACATGAAGAAAACAGTATCCATTTAGAATGCTCCATGAAGATGTTTTGCTTTTGAGGAGATAATTGGCTCTAAACAGTCTTAGTAATTAACAACATCAGGTAGCTTGGCAGCATTTGCTCGCCCATTGCTCTCCATTTGTGAGCAAATGGGAGGGTGCAAGGGTAACAGAAACAGATGGGGAAGAGATGCGAGTGCCTCACTGGCACCTTGCACGGATGCCTCAGTGCCTCGAGCTGTTGTTCTTCCTCTGGCACCATTGTTAGTGCCTCTGGCTTCAAAGCCAGGTTTGAAGAGCTCATGGGCAAGTGCACATGCCCCAGGCTGGGCCGGCCACCCTGCCCATATCTAGCTCCATTCCCTCCACTTTTCAGGCATAAAGAGGGAATTTTTGTGCACACTTTGTTTTCACAGTTGAGAATTATTTTTTTGCAACAATAACAACTCAGTAGGGCTGTAGTTAGAGGTTAATTGGGCATAAAGACAAAATGTGAAAAGACCCAGCTGTTCCTCTCAGGGAGGATTCCAGAGAGTTATAACTGAGTATTACCTTTCAACAATGATGCTCTAGTTTGGTGGCAGGACCAGGAGCCAAGATGTGACCAAAGTCATGGGGAAAGAATGTCTGGAGGGAACACTAAAAGAAAAAAAAAGGAGTGAGGAGTGGGGAGCCATGAAACAGGAATCACTAGAGAGCCATAATAGAAATCTCTGGATAAAAATAGAGTATCTGATATTTATTAAGCAATTATCTGCCAGGGACTTTAGTAAGCAATTAATAGGAGACAGCACTGTGAGCTTGGTATCAGTATTACCCTCATTTTTTTTTTTTTTTTTTGCGGTACCGGGGATTGAACGCGGGGGCGTTCTACCTCCGCGCTACACCCCCGGCCCTATTTTTTATACTTTATTTTGAAACCGGGTCTCACGAAGTTGCGGAGGGCCTCACTAAGGAGAGAGAGAGAGAGCCCTGAGGCTGGCCGCGAACCTGGATCCTCCAGTCTCCGCCTCCCAAAGTACTGGGATTACAAGCATGCACCACCACGCCCGGCGTATTACCCTCATTTTAAAGATGAGAAAAACATGAACTTAAAAAACAAACAAACAAAAATTTTTAAACGTGGTTTTAAAAGGGTTGATTGCCATTCAGCCAGTAAGTACTGGACCTGGATTCAGATCTAAGAAGTCCTTCTGAAGCCTCTCTTAGGCGCTCTGCCCTGGGCCGACTTTTGTGTCGCAGAGTAACTTCCAGCGGGTTAATGAACTTCAGTGTTGACTTCTGTAGACAAGAGTGGCCATGCCAAGTACTGTTGACAACTTCCTGCATCAGAGTCAACCTGATAAGCTTATTAAAAATATAGATTTCCAGGTGTCTTTTTATTTCTTTTGGAACTAAGGATTAAACCCAGGGCCATTCTACCTCCAAGCTATACCCTCAGCCCTTTTTTTTTTTATTGTTTTTTTTAAATTTTGAGACAGGGTCTCACTAAGTTGCTGAGACTGGCCTTGAACCTGCAATACTCCTGTCTCAGCCTCCCAAGTACTAGAATTATTGGTGTTCACCACTGCACCCGGCTACAGGTGTCTTCTTTTTTTCTTTTTTCTTTTTTTTTTTTTTTTTTTTTGGCGGACCGGGGATTGAACCCAGGGGCATTCTACCTCCGCGCTACACCCCGGACCTATTTTTTATACTTTATTTTGAACCGGGTCTCATGAAGTAGGGGAAGCCTCACTAAGTAGAGAGAGAGACAGAAAGACACAGAGAAAGCTGAGGCTGGCCGCGAACCCGGATCCTCCAGTCTCCGCCTCCCAAAGTACTGGGATTACAAGCGTGCGCCACCACGCCCGGCTTACAGGTGTCTTCTTAAATCTAATCAATCAGAATCTCTATGGCAAGGTGCCCAAGACTGCACTCCCTGGGGATTTTTAAATACAACACATCTGAAGGACTGCTGGATCTGGTCATCCTCCAAGTATCTTCCAAGTGGAAATGTGTATGCCTCTGAGGTGGATATGGCACACAAGAAACCATTGCTTTATTCACATTCAAATTTTGCTTATTGAAAAGAACATTCAACATAGTTTTAGTCGGTGTAAATTATTTTTACTCCCAAGAAGTGATTTTGATGGCTTGCCTTTATTCCCAAAATTCAAACCTGTCTTCAAAGGGTAAAGATTTATTTCTAAATACTGAGAAAATTAAAAACCTCAGGTTTAGGATTTTTCTAAAAATTCCCTAAATCATAGCAGCATTTCTGGAATCAGACCTCTGTTGGGGTACTTTTAAAGGACTCAATACTCTTTTGGATGTATGATTGATTTTTGAAAAATAAAACTTGATTATCTTACTCATACCTTCCAAATAGTAAATTGTGTTAGGTTGAACTGTATGAAATTCCTTTTTACTTGCAAAAACAGTGATTTCATGATTCATCCCAGTGTGTGTGTGTGTGTGTGTGTGTGTGTGTGTGTGTGTGCGTATGCACGCGCTCACGCTGGCACAGTATAGTTCCTATGACTACAGTATTTAAATGTCAATATGCTTGGTCCTCCTAATGCAATGCTGCTCTCTTGGAGCATTCTTGATAAATGTTAAGTGATGATATTGATGGTGACATTTTCCATTCAACTGCCCAGCCTGTGTCTAAAATCTTTAGATCTTAATAAAAAGGTGCCCAATTGCCATAGACCAATCAACAATCAAACTTAAAATCGAACTTATTTCCTCGTACCCATTCCCAAACATCATCTAACACACAAACGCGTGCATCCAGCCCAGAGGAGCTGATGCATTACCCCAGTTTCTGCTGATAGGAGTTTACTGTGTCTTCTGAAAGGCAGCTTCAACAGTCTAAAAGATTTTGTCAGCAGCATGTTTTTTCCACTATTCAGGCCATTTTCTTCCAACTAAGTATTCAGTCATTGTCACTAAAAACATGAATAGGAGATAGAAATCTAAAAGTTAAAAATTAGGCGAAATGACACAGATTTGCATAGATTGAATGCTCGGGGAGGAAATAAAAACAACTGAGCTCACTCTGTCACGTGAAATATTTGTGTCTTTTTTTCCGGCTGCATCTTCCTCTGCAGTGCCCATCTCGGGTGCCAGCGGGATTACTGGGCAGCAGTGAGCTCTAACTAAAGCCCCTAGTAGCTCTCATTCAGTAGTGAAATTGTTGTCTTCCTCTGATCCTCAGATTATGGAGATGAGGAGATGAATGTACAGCACTAAGATTCCCTACCGAGATAGCTTTTCACTCTTTTCAGTAAGAAAAAGATCAAAAGGAAACGGGCTAATTAGCATACCAAAGGAGACAAAAACCCCTAGAGCTTTATCGTTGTTGCAATCCAATAATAAACACCCGAGTACAAAAAAGATTATTTGATAATGACACACAGAATTGAAAGCCTTTGAAATAGCAGCTTCTAGAAAAAAATATTTTTGGAAGTGAAAAATATCCATAATTATACAGAATAATGCTTCCTTGTTGGGGAGCGGCTCTCGGTTCCTGTGAGAGCGTCTTGCAGAACTTCTTTGCCTAAGAACAGCGGTGTGGATTGCCTTTATCTGCAAAACTCAAAAAGCCTACAATAGGTTTCAAATCCCTTCCCAAGTAAACATGCAGCTCTTTCATATTCCCAAAAATTAAACACAGAATTCTCATCTTAAAATAAGCACCCCCCTTTTTCCCAGACCAGGGCCCAGGCACAGGCTTCCATTCAAAACCAAAGACATTTGCAACTCTTTGAGACTCTTTATCCTTCTCTAACAGCCTTTTTCTGGTTTAGAAACTCCAGTAGTCTGAGTAAATATGAACTTTTTTCAAAGGAGAAGAACAAAGCAATTAATTATAAACAGGTTACTGTAGGACACATGCATAGGAATCCACTAGGCCGATGGACAGATAACTTTGAAAGAAAAGGTAGACCCTTCCTTACTCTTTCAGTTAGTTTTAGTATTGAGGTGCTTGTCTTCAGCCATTGAGGGAATGGTAAGGATTGGCCAGCAGAATGGATTTTTCAGTAGTCACATGGCTTTCACTGAGGTGGGAGTCTGCTTGCCTCTTCCTCCAAGACACACCTGGACAACTGGTCAACATTGGGCCATAGGTGAATGCTGGGCAGCTGGTCAAGCCTCACTTCCCCAGGTGAGCCTCACTTCACCTCATTCGGAGAGGAGATGGTAGGACTCTAAATTGGGAGGTGCTAATAGAGAATTTTTGCATGGAAGAACAGGATTGCCCCTGAGCCCAGTCTCCAGTTCCCATTTAAACTGTTCATTGGCGAGCTCGACGAGGTGGCACACACATGTAATCCCTGGAAGATAGCAGGTTCCAGGACAGCATGCAGTAACTTAGCAAGACCCTATTTCAAAATAAAAAATAAAAATAGTTGTGGGTATAGCTCATAGGTAGAACACCCCTGGATTCAGTCCCCAGTACCCCCCACACACACACACACACACACGCACACACATGCCCACAAGGAAGATATTATTTGGCCTGGAGGTCACCTAGATTATTATAATGGACTTGCCAAAGATCCCTGGCCCTAAGTCATTTGCATTAAAAGGACCAGAGGCCCAGGTTATTACTAATATTTTATCCTGTTTCTAACCAAATGAATCATTGTTAAAGAGTCAAATGGTAATGAATCTCTCTCTTTACAAATCTGAGTTTAAATGAATAATGCCTCTCCTTTTTTATAGATTTATTTTTTAAAACAATAAATGGATGAGAAATATACCTTTGACTGCCTATCCAATAACCTACTTTTCTCCCTAGGGCCTGCGGGTCCTTTCAGACTGTATAAATCAAAGATATTATTTTGTTAGTCTCATAGAGAATTCTTTATGTTGTTGTTGTTGTTCCTTTTCATAAATTGTCCATTTGCAATGAAACAAGCCTCAAATAAGAATTTTACTTAGAAAAAATGTGTCTGCAGGAATAAAATAAATGTCATTTACCGACTACTCCAAAGTATTAATTAGACTTAGCTGTTTGCCAGCTAAGTACCAGAGGAACCCATGGTGATTAGCTGCACTAATTGGAATTTCAAGTGGTGCTGATAACCACACAAAGATAATAGGATTATACCTTCAGCTCTGAAAAAAGAAGTAGCTTTGTCATAACTGTTTAGATGGTGCTTTTAAGCTGTTTCACACCTAACTACCCCCAAAGAAAGGGGACACTTTTAGATTCTATTTTTAGTTCTATTAAAAGAAAAAGAAAAGAAAGATCTTCCAGGTAGGAGCAAAACTACAAAAGAATGTCCCTCCCTGTCCCTGGGTTTCAACTTGCTCTCAGAGAAGCACAGAATAGCAACTTTTCTTGACCACCAAGAGGAACTCATGCTGAATCAGAAAGTCAGCTATACCTGCCCCCTCCTACATATATATAGAAGCATATTTTTGTTCAGGTTTGTAGAAACTTTCCCACAAATTTATGAACACCTCCATCTCCAAGAAGGCCAGAATTATAAATATAACTCATCTTTGAGAAGGCTAGACAGATATTATCTGCATTTTGTACACTAAGAAACTATCATTTGCCAAGTGTGGTGGCACACGCCTATAATGCCAGTACTTGGGAGGCTGAGACAAGAGGATCACAGGTTTGAGGCCAGCCTCAGCAATTTAGAGAGGACTTTGGTAGCTTAGTAAGACCATTTCAAAATAAAAATTAAAAACAGGGCTGGAGGTTTGGCTCAGAGGTAGAACACCCCTGGGTTCAATCCCCAGTACCAAAAAAGAAAGAAGAAAGAAACTGTCATTTGAAGAGCTTAAGTGAGTCTTTCTCATTATTCTCATCACTAAGAACATTTCATATTTACTGAAATGTAGGCATTCCTAAACTTGACAGGCTCCACAGATGGCAAGGGATAGAGCAGGTCTGCAGTGGGTCTGTCTTCTACTTCCTCTCTGGGAGCAAGGCTCTGGACCACCTCCCCCAGTCCTCTGTTTAACCCTCACAGATTACACCTACTGTAGGTAAAGAGCTGAAACCCTGACACTGGACCATGCTCACTCTTGTCCTCCCTTCTGACGTCTAGGCCAGCCACTACAAACCATGGCATAAACAATCATAAAAGAAAATTGTACCAGGGAAAAAATGGGGTGGGGTCAGAAATCTCAGATGCCAAATATTCAGGATAGATAATGTAGATTTATCTCAAATCAATACAAAAGCAAATGCTACTCACAGTTGTATAACACAAAGTTCTGGTGGCCAGGGAGCATAGATTTTACCATTTGGCTAATTAGATTCACTCACCTCCTTGAGGGGCCAGAAAGTGTTTTCTTAAGTAAAGGTGTAAAGTCAGGTCTACACTGCAAACCTCTCTGGTCTGAAAAGCAATTGGATAAATTTAATTGCACGGCCACTGGCTCTCCACATGTGAAAGTATGCCTTCTCCAGCACAAGAGTTGGTCATGGGGAGAATCTCAAGAGGTACAGAAGCCACATGGAGTTGCCATGGAAACTTCAGGAAGTATAAAAGGCAAACTTACCCCTATATATCTTCATTGCAAGCCCAGTCATAATTTAGATGCTCCTTGGGTTGGGACATCACATGTTCAGAATATCCCTATGGATTTTTGGTTGGGACATTACATGTTCAGAAAGCATATGATCACCCAATATCACATTACTGAAAATAAGTTTGGAGAAAGTTAAAAACAAAGCAATAGGGAATTGAAAAAAGAAGGTAGAGATATGTCTATTCATGTAAAGAAAAATAGGAAAACTGGATTGATTCTGAGGCTCTTTCTGGGGGAAATCTAGCAGAGGACAAAGGCTTCCTAGGAAAAACTAAAGACAGTGGACTAAGACTTCCAAACGTGGGAGAAGTTCACCAACAGATGAAGTGAGGTGAGCTAAAGACATATTTTGTTTGCTTTGCAATTTTTCTTAAGTTATCAAATAATCAGCACAGATTTTTTGGTTCATTTAATTTTGAGGATAAATGAGGAATAAGTTTCTCACTAGAATGTAAACTTCATGCAAGAAAAGAATTCATCTTATTTATTTCTGTACCCTAATACTACATTTGATGTATTTGAATCATAGGAAGTACTCAGTAAATTTTTTTTGTAATTGGTATGTGTTTTTTATTGTTGTTGGTTTTATTTGTTTGTTTTGTAGCATGGGGATTGAACCCAGGGTTATTCTACCTTCAAGTTACAGCCCCAGCCCTTTTTTAAATTCTTTTGGTTTTGAAACAGGGTATCCCTAGGTTGCTGAGAGATTATCTAAATTGCTGAGGCTGTTCTCGAACCTGCAATCCACGTCTCAGCCTCCCAAGTACTGGGATTACAGACGTGAGTCACCATGCCCAGTTTCAGTAAATGTTTTATGAGAGAGAGAGAGAGAGAGAGAGAGAGAGAGAGAGAGAGACTACGAATTGCAGTCCTTCTAAATCTGTGACCACTGACTCTTTGGCAGTTGAGAAATTTTAATAACTGCAATTATGGCTATGCAGTACTGCAAATGTTGATCCAGAAGATATAGGGGACCAAGTTAAATGTGTGCTTATTGCTCTAAGGATATAACTTACTGCTCTAAGTTATAACTTGGTAGAGATTTCTGCTTGAGTTTCACTATTCATGGAGAATGGAAAGGCATTAAAGAAACAGCTTTTATAAAATGTAGAAAAGGGGACCTGAGTTATGTACTGGCAGAACAATTAGTCAAAACATCTTCTGAGGTAACTTGAAAGTTAGGGAAAGTTAGGAACTGATATGAAAAGCAAAGTGCTAAACAAAATTTAAAACATGTGGGATTTAAAACAGCACACTGGGCAGAGACCTGAGGAACCGCAAGAAGACCCAATGGTAGTGAAAAGGGCAGTAAGGAAATTGCTTCCGGAAGCTGGAAAATTGAAAACTCAAGTAATATATGGGCAGATTAATTAGCAAAACTATCACCTTCAGTAACATGGAAAATAGAAAAGATACCTAATTAACTTGTGGATCCAGTTATGGAGATATCCAAGCAAAATGTTGAAGGTAGAACCTGACAACTGTTAGTTGCCTAAGATAAGTTATGGAAGTAAGATGAGCTATAAAATTAACTATTTCATTTTCCAGCAGAATTCAAAGAAAATGCAAAGCACTTTGGGCTCCAAAATAAAACTAATTTTCATCCCTAGTGTTTTTTTGGAGAAATAGTCTCAAAGTAAGAAATTGCCTGAGGGAAAACATCAAATTCAGGGCACTACCAGTAAAATAGGACCTTAATGCAAAATCAAATGAAGACATTGCTTTTGAGTCCTCAGAAAGAATTAGAGAACTGCTTTATGAATTCTTGCATGAACAAAAGGGCTTTTTCTGGGACTCTCTCACATACTCTCTCAGCTGGGGGTAGGAGGGGAGCCTTCTAAAAAATATTAAGGGCTTTGTCCACATCATCCTGACTTGCAGGCAAAATTAGAAAGGGGTCAGTCTTAAAGAAATTTGAGGGTATATGACTTTTGTCGAATGATGTGAACTCCTAATTAGACTCATAAGAAATCTACAAAGTTTTAAAGAAAATTGCATTAGCACAAACATTGCCAGATTGTGTTAAAAGTGGTACAGACATTTCAAAATGAAAAAAAAAAATCCTCTGTTCTCTCAACCTACTATGAGCAGGACAAAGACTGAAAAAGTGACTCTGTTGTGATCATAAGCCACGGAGAACCACTCCTAGGTGTCAAAACCAGGCCCTCATCAACGGGCTATACAAACCCAACTCGATGTCAGGTTTGCAAAGGACTAGTAACTATTATATTTATGTCATTCCCTCCTCCCTTTTAATATTATATGATATGTCTTTATTATATATAATATGTATGCATACTTTTATTGGTGCATTGTAGTCTCACATCACAGAGTGATAGTGACAAACATGCACACAGCACTTGGTGAGCTTCCCCCCTCCTCCCTCCATACTCCCTTTCCTACTCCAAACATAATATTAAGATTGGCATTGGTATTCTCACATATTTACATAATGTCAATGGAAGTGCCTCCTTTGTTAATTCTCACTCCTCACAACCACCACCACCTTCCCCCGGACCACCTCCCTGGCTCCACTGCCCTCCCTCCTTTTAAATGAGAGCTTTTATCACAGTTTTTTCTGTCTTTTCTCCACCATTATATGCTGTGGTGATGAGCAAGAAAGGGAAATATAACTTATCTCTTCAGATCCTGGATATTAAGGTTGAAAGCAGCCACACCTAAGGAGCCTCATCCTCACTGGGCCTGAGGTAGACAATGATTCTAGACTTTGATCCTGAGTCTGGTGCTATCATGGAATAATACTTTGGGGTCTCATCAAAGAAAGAGTGTATTGTCCCTGGAGGACAATTAGGGGCAGAGGGTTGCCAGTATGAACAGATAATTTGATAGTTCTCCATGAACCATGCCTCCCAGTGTGCCCTGCTGTATTTCCCTCTCAGATTTACTCTGGGCTTGACCACATGACTAACTTTGGTCTATGGGCATTAGCAAGTGTGATGCAAGCAAAGATTTCACAAGCACCTATGCATTTGTGCCAGAGCCCGCCGGCAAAAGTCAATCGGTCCCTGAAACGGGGAGTGAGGATTGAGAAAAAACAGAATATAGAAGAAAAGAAATCGGAAACAAAAGGAAAGAATCAGGAGGACTGAGGTTGATACCACCAGCATCTACTTTATTTCACACAGGCCTTAAATATACTTCTAGAGCATCAGAAATGAGCACAAGGTCATTGACCACACAATGTTAACACTTATCTGAGCAGGCAGAATGTTCCCATAGAACTCCCTTCCTCCTTCCTGGGACGAGGAACAGTCAAGTCCTTCCCCTGAGATAGAGAAATTCCTTCTGTTGAAACTTTCAGCACACACATCAGCAGATCTAAATTCATCCATTTAGCAGGGCTTGCACCTTTCAAGGCTGCTTGTGCAACTATGAGCCAGAAGCTAGAGAAATGGCTCCCGACACATTTGGGCCTATGCTTTTAGAAAGCTCCATCTTGAAACCCAGCTGCCATAATGTGAGGAAGCCCAAGCTAGCCACTTGGAGAGGACGCATGGAGATAGAGATACCCAGATAGCCTCAGCAATTATAGTCATCCAACTGAGTCATCAGTCAAGTGAACGTAAAAGGCATCGTGGACATTCCAGCCCAACAGACGTGGTAAACAGATGAACTCTCCTCACCAAGCCTTACCCAAATCACAGAATCATGAGCCAATGTATGGTTTCTGCTGTTTTAAACCACTAAGTTTTGAGGTAGTTTATGATACAGAAATAGATAACAGAATCAGAGTGTGCATGCTGCCATTTTTCAAATTATTTTTCTTTTGCAAATATTCTGTGTGAGTTAATTTTCTCATAATTTGACTTTAAAACCAATAAGCATGTGTTGGAGGGCTCCAAGTTCCAGTGATTTAAAGGTTCTGCTCAACTGGGTTCCAGTTAATATCATATAAAAATAATAATACTTCATTTCAGATTATACAAGGAAGCAAAATGAAAACTAACTTTCCAACAGATGACAAAGATTCTTAGAACATACTGGCAGTGAGGTCACAAGAACGTTATTCTCCACCATATTATCCTGTTCTATTTTTATGGCATTTATCCCTGCATGCAAGTATCTCATCTATTTATTTGTTCCTGTGTTCTTCTTGCCCCACACAGAAATGTAGCCTCTAGTCTGTCTTTGTCATGGGGTCTCAGAAGTTAGAGGTCTTCCTGGAACATAATAAGGGCTCAATAAATACTGTTTAAAACTAGCGCTAATATAAGATACATTTTTAGAAAAAAGTGCCTGAGATAGACATTACTGGAGTTAATCAGCATTTCTAGTCCTCCTCCCCTTCCTGACACATGGAAGACAGTGTTTTTCATCCCCCTTCCAGTTGACTGGGGTCATGTGACCAGTTCTGGCCAACAGGCTGGGAGCAGAGTGACTTGTGTCACTTTTAGTGGAAGCATTAAAGATCCACTACAGGCTTCTTGATCTCTTTGCATGTCCTGTGGAGTCCTGATGTTTACTGGCAAGATGGAGTTGCCTGGTATGCTTTGTTGCTACATGGAAGATGACTACTTTGGGGAACTGCCAGGACCTGCAGAAGAGTTTGTCTCAGCAAGAAATGAACCTTATTGTATTAAGTCACTGAGGGTTTGGAGCTGTTTGATCCTGCAGCACAACCCAACTCATCCTGCCTTAACAATGACAATGAATTAACAATGAATTTGTATACTTTTTGAACTCTGTAACTATAAAGTCTAGACAGGCACTCATAGATTCAACAGTAATAGTAATCTACTATATACACAGTACTGTGCTAGGTCAAGGAATAGAAACAAAGATTCATTAGTTACTATTTTCAAGCCATTTATAGATTGATAAGAGAAATGAATTATGCCCATAAGGAACTATAGTCCAAAATATCGTAGAAAACGATATAGGTAAGATTCAGGTAAGGTGCTATAGAAATCTACCTGTGATGGATATGATAAAGATTTCCTAGCCCAGATCCTTATTAATGTGATGATTTATGAAAGTGAGAAAAATGATTTCCTGTTCACACGTGCCATAGTGCAAAATACCAACCCATTAGGCTGTTTCCCACATTCTCATTTCTCTGTACATTTCCCCTCTAGACTTATTATGGGTTGAATCGTGTCTTCCCAAATTTATATGTTGAAGTCCTAATTCCCAGGACCTCGGAATGTGACATTATTTAGAGACAGAGTCTTGTGGAGGTAATCAAGTTAAAATGAGATAGAGTGAAGCTTGATCCAATGGACTGGTATCCTAATAAAAGAGGAAGTTTGGAGACAGAGAAATACACCAGGAGACTGCCACATGAACATCAAGGCAGAGATCAAGATAATGAGTCTACAGCCAGGCATGGTGGCACACACCTGTAATTCCAGTACTTGGGAAGCTGAGACAAAGAGGATTTTAGGTTCAAGGAGAGCCTCAGCAATTTAGCATGGCCCTCAGCAATTTAGCAAGATCCTGTTTCAAAACAATAAACAAACAAGAGAGCTGGGGTGTAGCTTGAAGATAGAATGCCCCTGGGTTCAATGCCCAGTACCCCCCAAAATAAATAAATAAATAAGTAAATAAAATAATGAGTCTACAAGTCAAGAAGCTCCAATGATCACCAGCAAACCACCAGAAGCTAAGAGAGAGGTATAGAACAGAGTAATCCTCATAATCCTCAGAAAAATAACAACCATGTGAACACCTTGACCTTGGACTTTTAGCCTCCAGAACTGTAAGACAATAAATCATTGGTTTAACCACCCAGTTTATGGTACTTGATTGCAAAAGCCTTAGAAAACCAATAAAAGCCTTACGTAGATGGATCACATGGAGAACTAAGAGCCTGTGCCTCTTTAGCCAACTCTGCATTCCAGCTGCCCATTATCTATTTCTCCTTCCCCTTCTTTATATCAACAAATCAGGTTAGCCGGGCGTGGTGGCACACGCTTGTAATCCCAGTACTTGGGAGGCTGAGACTGGAGGATCCGGATTTGTGGCCAGCCTCAACTACTTAGTGAGGCCCTCTGCAACTTAGTGAGACCCTGTTTCAAAATAAAGAATAAAAAAAAACATAGGGCTGGGGGTGTAGCTTGGAGGTAGAATGCTCCTGGGTTCAATCTCCAGTACCAAAAAAAAAAAAAAA
>PVJS01037256.1:0-20020 GCA_004027185.1 Glis glis
GAGAGAGAGAGAGAGAGAGAGAGAGAGCTGAGGCTGGCCGCGAACCCAGATCCTCCGGTCTCTGCCTCCCAAAGTACTGGGATTACAAGCGTGTGCCACCACGCCCAGCCACACTCGCTCTTCTTCTTCACCAATATCTTTTTTTTTTTTTGTAGTACTAGTGATTGAACCCAGGGACATTCTACCTCTGAGCTACATCCCAGTGCTATTTTATTTTTTATTTTGAAACAGGGTTTCACTAAGTTACTGAGGCTGGCTGTGAACCTGTGATTCTCCTGTCTCAGCCTCCCAAATACTGGGATTACAGGTGTGCGCCACTATGCCAGACTTTCACCAATGTCTTTCTTGCTCTTGGGTTCTCTCTTAATTTCTTGGTTTTCTTTTCCTGATATTTCTTCATTTTTTCTCTCAACATACCTTATTTGCTTTCCTCCCAGAATACAGCATGATGGCGAGCAGCCCCACTCACACATATGCAGGGAGCCCCATGTTGCGCCTCCAGCGCTTCCTTGACATTTCCTCTTCGACATCCACTAGTCAGATCAAATTTAACACAAAGTGGAGCTCTTGATTTTCTCCACATCCACAAACCCATTCTTTCCTCTGTCTTCCCCATCTGAGACGATGGCACCGCCATCCACTCCATGCCCAAACTAGTTTGTGGTTTTGTTTCCTGTATCCTGTATCCAAGTCATCGTCAAGTCCTACTGCCCTGTCTCCAATTTATCATGTACCCCTTATAATTCCCTTACTACCAGTGCTATCGTCCTAGATCCTAATTCAAGATCCCATTGCCTCTTTTTTTTTTCTTTTTCCCTGTGGCACCTGGGATTGAACTCAGGGGCATTTTACCTCTGAGCTACAGCCCCAGCCCTATTTCATTTTTTATTTTGAAACAGGGTCTCATTAAGTTGCAGGGAGCCTTACTAAGTTGCTGAGGCTGTTCTCGAATCTGAAATCCTCCTGTCTCAGCCTCCCAAGTACTGGGATTACAGGCATGCGCCACCATGCCTGGCTCCCATCGCCTCTTGCCCGGTTCCGAGGTCCTAACTAGTCTATTGCTGAGTTCAGAGTTGGCCTGGACTGTTTACCATGGGATATTCCTGATAAAGACAGGACTGATCTCCGATATCATGACTGCTTTCTCCTTGGATGCCTTCAAGATCATACTCAACTGAGAAGAATGTGCTATAAGCTTGAAAAGTCAACACACAGTGTCATGAAGATTCTTAATGCAGGACAAGTCAAGAATCTGTGAGCATCAGGAATCTGAGTGTCATCATGCTGGAGAAGTGTGAGCTGGCATTACCTGGCAGCCGCTGACATGTTCTTTCAAGCATGGCCAGTTTTTCTGGGGTTATTTTCCCACCCCTATGATGCAAAGGAAACCAGGCTTCTTAAGCTCATGAAGTTTAAGGGAAACTGGTGAATTAATTGGAGTCTTGTGAAGTTCAATCACTCACTGCCTCCTGAGAGAGAAGGTAGCAATTAATCTCATGTTTCTGCTGGTCAAACAAAATAAAAGCATCTAGGCTACTGGGTTACTAGACACAGAGTTTTGTTGGCAATTATAGCTCCTCGTTCAGAACAATACTATTCAGTTGCACCACATGAAGTTTTCCATTTTTCTAGGTTAAAAGCAATGTCTATTATTTAACTTCCTAATAACAAATAATGTTGATTCATTTTATACTATGTGTTGGAAACTATAATAAATACAAAAGATTAACAATTACTGGCAGTAATTACACTTGCTAATAATACATCATTCATTCAATCCCATAATAATCCTACAGAATATTATTGTCTCATTTCATAGACCAGCAAATTGAGAATGAAATTGGCTAAGTAACTTGCCCAACTCTAATCTAGTAAATGGTAGAGTCAGAAGTAACATCAGGTCTCACACCTTACTGCTTTATTGAATGCCTACTATGTAGCAGGCACTTAGAATACATGATTTCTAGCTTTCACCAAAGTGCATGAAAGGTAAGAATTATCCACATTTTAAAGAAGAAACTTAGTCTTCAAAGATGAAGGAACCTAAAGCCAACAAGTGACACAGCTGTAGTGTGAGCCCAGAGCTGCCTGATTGCATGGCATGCACACACACACACACACACACACACACACACACACACACACACTCAGTGTGTTTCATTAAAACTATCCAGCTGAATTTTTTGCCTCACCCCCAGCTGAATTTTTAAAAAGAATCCTATTTTCTTTGACTCCCGGAGACCATATGATTTGCATCATTCTCCAAAGGATATCATGTCCACACTAATCAACACGGTGCTTAGGAATGACAGCTGGGACCCTGGACCTTAAATTTGTTCTAGATGAATATGCTGCTGCTGACTGCTGGTCCCCAGTGAATTTCCAAGCCCTTCACTTGCCCTGTGAATCCTTCCTCTTTCTCCCACCTCCCCTGAGGGAGCCAGTGCCGGCAGGGTGTGGAGTGACTCACCAAAACGTTGTAAAAATGAACAGATCTTTCCGAGGCTGTCAGCCAACACTGAGAAATTTGGTATAGCCCATCAACCAAATGGAACTCAATTCATCTATATTAGGATCACGGGAATGAGTCAACTCTCAGGAGCCCTGAACCTTTCATTTCAATTAGTCCAAATAATGTAAAGCAAATGCTTTCAAACCACTAAAATTCAACGCGCTGCCCACATCTTCCCATAAATACTCCGCCTCCACCCTCCCACCCACTTTGCCTTTTCACAGACAGAAGAAACCGCTGAAGTCCAAGCTTCGCATTGACTGGGATCCTTGTCTCTGCTCCTGTGTGGACTGAAGCCCATGGTTGCCAACCTTCTAGTTTTACTGGCTACAGTGTTTTTCATAAGACTACTTTAGGCAGAGAACTCAGAAGACGGGAATTAGGAATCACCCCCAGACTTTCAGAAAAGGATGTGGTTTGGAGTAATTCTTTATATCCTGGCTAAACACCTGGAAGAATTCCAAGTGTTTGTTAGCTATTGTGTGAAGACAGCTGTTCCTGATTACTAATTCTACTGTGGAGATAAAGGGCAGGGACTTGGGTTCAAATTCTGACTCTACCACTTATTATCTTACTAGTATAGACAACTGATAGTTTTCTTAAAAACAGCTTGCCTCATTTCTCTCACCTCTAAGAAAAAATTAATATTAATTCCTACTTCATAGGCTATTTTAAAGATTAAGTGATATTTAAAGCTTGTTAAGTGGTTAGAACAATATCTGGTAAATGATAGGCCCTCAACAAATGCTATGTAAGTATCTTTATTATCATCCAGGTATTGGACAATAATCTTTTGGTTGTAAGCAAAAAAAAAAAAAAATCCCAAACGAAGTCGTTTTAAGAAAAAAAAACGCAAAAATAAAAAGAGCAGAATGGAAATGTGGTGACTCACATAACATACACAACCTAGGGCGTTGTTGGGTTCAGATATGGCTTCGCCCAGAGGCTCCACCAAGATCATTGAGAATCGGAATGTTTGTTAGTAGCTAACATTTCACCCTTGGAAAGAGAAGCTTCCTTTCCCAATAATTCAGCAAATCCATGGGCATATCACCTACTGGGCTAGGAATCTTATCTACCCTTCCCTCTACTAATTCTTGTGGCTCTTCCTGGCCAGCAGGCGTGGAATGGAGCAAACCCCACTTGAATCCCATGGTTTGAGAACAGGGGAGAAATGAGTTCTCAATATAAATGGACATTCCCTGTGCCCATTCTTTATTCCTGAACCCTGAGAGGTAGGTGTCCCCATTTTACAGATGAGGAAACCAAGGCTCAGCAAATTCAAGTGAATTACTAAAGCCCTGCAGGTAATGTGGCCTAGTTGTGTTTCTAATTCAAATTTATCCAACTTCAAAGATTATACTTTTTCCACAGTGGCTGGCACTCTTTTCTCAGCATGAGCCATGAATAGCTTCTTCTCTCTCTTTTTTTCTTGCTCTTTTTTTCCATGTTTGAAATGCTTTGTGAAGGAGAAAGAATGGCCCTGAATGACTCTGACAGTCTCTGCAGACCTGTGCACCATCTTTTATAATGACACAGACTGCGGGTGAAAAGGCAATTTGACAATAGCCAAGGCTCTGCCACTTGTAACTGTCACCCACTTGAACCCCGAAAGTCTCACTCCACCTCAACTCAAGAATGGCTGCTTTCAAGACACCCCAGGAAAGCCCGTTCAGCCTTTGTCAAAGAAGTGTGGAAAGCAGAGCCTGCCCATTCCCATCTGCCTGATGTTTCTTACACTCGCGTCACTGTGGAAATCCCAGCTCTAGGAGATTGGGCAGAAAGGGCATTTGTCATGCTGCTGGAATTGTCTGCTGGCTTGTTTTGTAGTCGTTATTTGTTTTGCTTATAGTTTACAAGCATGATGCGCATGGGTGCTATTTGAACTGACTGATGGGTATGGGATATTTCTGGAAAACTTATCAGACTAGAGGGACTCCCTATTGTAGAGGTCCTCTGTCAGAAATGAAACCTTATCTGAAGCAACTATTTCCCCTAAAGTGTGGCTCAAATTGAGCTCTTACTCAAGAGGATTTTCACCATGCCATTGCTCACAGACATCCTCACTTGAGATGCAGGAAATTTTAATTTCGAGTTTTCCCCCTTTCGGAAGCCCTGATAGGCTAAGGACCATCCAGTCCTTTCTTTCCTCCCTTCACTCCTAGTGCTCCAGGCTCCCTGCCTGCGGACTCCAGTGCCAAGCTTGGCAGGAAGGCTGGATATGGTGACCTGAAAGGCTACGCTGAGTGCTTGCTTCTCAATATTGTTCCAGAGGTAGAATGGAGTGGATCCTGGAGAGCAGAGAAACAGAAACTGAGATTATCAAATTATTGCTAAAAATTAGAATTTTCATTTTTACCTGAACTCTATTCTATAGTTAATTTACTTTCTCTGTGTATCTGCTTTTTTAAAACTATGCTTGACTCCTATAGCATGTCATTTCCTTAAAAATATGTGCTATGAGACACTAAGGTACACACACATGCACACACATACCAGATAGTTAGCTAGTTCACAAAGTTAAGTTCACAAAGAGTAAGTCCAAAAACATCAGTGTCAGGCATGGTGGTACACAACTGTTATCCCAATACTTGGGAGGCTAACACAGGCAGATCACAGGTTTGAGGGCAGCCTCAACAACTTAGCGAGACCCCCAGCAACTTAGTGAGACCCCCAGCAACTTAGCAAGACCCGGTTTCAAAGAATAGATACATAAACAAATAAATATATACATAAATAAAAAGGGCCAGATATGTAGCTCGGAGGTAGAATGCCTCTGAGTTCAATCCCCCGTACTTAAAAAAAAAAAAAAAACTATTAGAAGCCTGCAGATTTTTCACCCAAACCTACAATCAACATGAGAAATAAGAAAAAATAAAAATGTCTACTCTTTCCTCATCTTAAAGCAGCCCACGAAGTACAGAAATTGGCTTTTTATAATGTTGAGTGCACAGCGCACAGGAGTGTGTATGCACATGGTAGCTGCTTGATAAATAATTGTTAAAGGAAACAAAGAACAACTTGCACAACTGTGCCATTCCTCGGGGTCTGGCAATTTTCTCTGGTATTGTTGCAATGTGTAAGGAATGTTTAACACTTACTTTGTTCTTTCAAAAGTAATTCTGAGACAGGACTGAGTTAACTAGCGAAGGAGACAATTCCAGGGAGCATTGGTAGAGAAGGGTGGAAGTGAAATGTGGACAGACAGACAGCTAAGAAAGGGGGCTTTCCCATGGGTAGCTGGAGCTCAGTGCCCGCATGACACTGGGTAGCAGTGTAGATCATACCTCAGAACCATGGGACATTGACTCTCCTTGCTATTCATGTATATATATATACATACTTTTATTTGGTGCATTGTAATTTTACATCATATTGGGGTATAGAGTGACAGAACATACATGCATACAACTCTTGGAGCACTTCCTTCCAGGTCCTACCCCCTCTCTCTTCCCATGTGCGGGGCCCTTTACTCGGTGCCATGAAAGGGCCCGGTGAACTAGCAGAGGCCTGCTCTAGAGTACCGGGCCTCTTCCACGTGGCAGCGATTCAGCATATCAATAGCAAAGATGGCGTTGGCAGACCCGCCCCACCTAGCCTCAAGAGGGCTATGATAGGTTATAGGGGGCATATGACCCGACCCGTTGCGTGCCATTGGGCCACACCCTACTGCCCAGGGGTTCCTTTATGGGTTTCACTTTAAAACTGCCCTGTCTTCCTAAATAAAAGAGATTTTGCTCGACATATTCTCCCGGCTCGTGGTGGGTGTTTCTCGAGCCGTCGCGCTCATTTTTCCCTGTCAGTCCGTGCCACTCTCGGGCGGGACCCGAGACCCATGCATGTCTTTGGGATTGGAATTGGTAATTTTCTATGCATATGTAGCATTATTTCAACTGTTACATGCTTTATGTCTCCGTCCCCCTCCTCCCTTCCCTAATCCCCCTGTATCACTCCAGTGGAGTCTCTGCTCCTGATGTTACCCTTATTTTCAAATTTCTATCTAGCTTCTGATAAAGGACTAATATCTAGAATTTACAAAGAGCTTAAAAAACTTAACAGTTAAAAAAAAGCCCAAACAAATAACCCAATCAAAAAATGGGCAACTGAACAGATACTTCTCAAAAGAAGAAATACAAATAGCCAATACGTATATGAAAAAATGGTCAACATCATTAGCAATCAAGGAAATGCAAGTCAAAAATCACCTTGCTATCCTTTACTGACTGTGACATGCTCCTAAATGCATTAGCTCCCCAGCACATCTGTCCTGTCCTACCTGTGAGCCAAGCATACTCCTGTGGCCAGAGAAAGCCCCCATGATACTGGGTGGCAGTATAGATCACACCTCAGAACCATGGGACATTGACATGTACTAGAATGGTACACACAACATGTACCTGCATGTGTGTTGGAGCAGACAGCTTCTCAAATGTCCCAAGGAGTACCCATTTCCTGGAGTTCACACTCATGTTATCTTCTCCCTCTGAGTATAGGTTGGACCTCATGACTTGCTTCTAAGGAACAGAATATGGCAGAGTGATGGGGCGTCATCTCTGGGATTAGGTTGCAAAAAGACTGTTGTGCTCACTCTCTCACACTGGGAAAGCTAGCTGTCCTGTGAGCTGCACTAGGGAAAGGAGCCGAGGACCTCAGATCAGTGAGCAGAGGAACCAAAGCCTGCCAATGAGCACATGAGTGAGCTTGGGCGTTCATCGTCAGCCCCAGTCCAGTCCTGAGATGGCGCGGCCCAGGCAGACAGAGGGATCGCAGCCTGTGGGGGACCCCAAGCTGAGGTAGCCAGCAAAGCCACACCCTGACTTCTGGCCTATAGGATCTATGAGATAACAAATAGTTTTTGGTATAAGCTGCAAAGTTTGGGGATAAATTATTACATAGCAGTATGTTGGTAATAAAGCTGCATCATAAAGACCAAAATTTTCTATTATTTTCTCATGACAAAGTGAGGGCTTCAGAGGGGGTATTAACTTGTCTGTACCATCAAGCAGCAAGGCCTATAGTTTCCAAACAACTTGCAGAGAAGAAATTTAGACAGGTCAGTAGAGAATTTGCCCAGCTTTCAAATTTTTTATTTGTTGAATTAATTGGGCCTGATTTCTTATCTAGAATAATACCTCACTTATTGGACACAGTAAGAGAAGGTATAATCTGAGCAAATATATTTAGACTAAAATGTGTTACAGCCAAATTAGAATCAATTAGCTTTTTATAATTGATTCCTGACTCTTAGGTTTAGTATGTGTTTGTCAAAGCTATTGACTGAAACCCTGAGCCCTACTACTTTTATTCCTGAAATAACTAAGCTAGGAAAACAGTCATTAACTGACATGAAGTGTAGATGTGTACAGTATTGAAATATAATTTGAGAGGTCATAAACTTGAGACCGTAAGATTTGCTTCTTGATTTGGGGAAGAGCCATCATATAATACTTCAGCCTTATTTCAAACTTGAACATTCTCCTATCCTAAAAGGGTATTGCTATGATTTGGATATAGAAAGTCCCCAAGAATAGTTCATGTATCAGGTGAAGTAATTGAATCAGGGCTCTGATCTCATCAGTGGATAAATTCATCGATGGGTTAGTAATTTGAATGGACTTACTGGGTGTCGACTGTAGGCAGGTTGGGTGTAGCTAGAGGAGGTGGGTCACTGGGGTCATGGCCTTGAGGACTGTATCTGTTCTTGGCTACTTCCTATTGCTCTCTCTGCTTCCTGGTTGCCATGAGCTGAGCAGCTCTCCTCCATCAAGCACTTCTGCCATGACGTTTCTGCCTTGGAGGCAAGTAACCAAGAACTGAAACCATGAGCCAAGTAAACCTTTCCTCCGCTAAGTTGTTCTTGTCAGATATTTTTGTCACAGTAATGAAAAAGGGTAAGTAATCCAGGTATATTTGTAAGCCACGTTATTTTATTATAGAATGTACCTGTTTTGATCACCTCCTCTTTACTCCACTGGATTCCCATCTTGGAGTTCTGGGATGACCAAGCTCATGTCACTTGACACCTGACAGATGCCACTGGCAGCAGTTTATTAGATACCTATGTTATAGTCCCAGGAGAGGAGACACCATACGCCACACAAGGACACTTGGGGGTTTCCCTCAGGAACAGAGTGAACAGTCAGAGACCCTGAAGGCAGGCTTTGTAGTTCCAGGAGGACAGGGCACCCCAGGTTCCTGTGAGAAGCCAGAGTTGGCTTGTCTGCACAATTCCATGGCCTGGTAGGGGACTGAAACCCACTCCTCAGGGGGAAAACAGGAACTGTATTTAATCCATTTAGAGAGAGAAGGGTTGTTTGGCTAAGGGATGCTTATCTGTAATAGAAGAATGAGAGGCACCTTGTGCTGAGGCCAGCTGAGGCCTTCCTGATTTTACTAGATACTAAGGCAGCATATCACATTAATTTTATGCCTTATACTACCATACCATGGGAAATTTTCCATACAAGGGGCTCAGGAGTCTGTTTACAGTGCCTTTTGAGATGTTAATGTGATAAATAGACCATATACACTGTTATATTTAAGCAAGACCTAATAAAATGTACAACCATTTACTTTGAGATAGGCCTAGTACCTACAAAAGGATATTCGTGTTGCTTTTGCAAATTCTATGCTCAAAAGTCCTTTGTGGACTTCTGCTTGCTTGATTTTTATGATTTTACAAAAGGAGGTTTATGTCACAAGGTCATCCCTTGAAGTCAATCAATGACATTAAAGACTGGTTTGTTGGGCCCAAACCCACAATTTCTGCCCTGAAGGGAGCAGTGCAGGGTTTAGGGAACCCCCTGTACATTTTGCTGCTCACCTTCAGTCAGTGCCTCAGTGTCCCAGGGAACCCCTATATTATCTGCCCCCAACAGTGTGATAGCTCAGCCCATCCTAGTATCAGAGACCAACTAGGAAAATGAAGAACTTAGAAAGAGTAGTTCTGGAAAATGTCTGGATATTTCTGAGTACTGGATTTGATATGGAATAAACATATAATGAATTCCTTTTGGCAAATTTCTGTCCCTTCTTAGTGTTTTCACTAAGAAAACAAAAATCAGGTATAATACTGTTTCAAGAAAGGACATATCCTCAGGTGGGGTAAACACACTTTGATTATACAGCCAAGGGAACAGAGACTAGAGAGGGAAAGGTTTGCTGAGAGATCCCCAATGATTAGTGGCTTGAAACTGTTCTGTTCTTCAGAACACGTGGCAGCATGCACAGAGAAACATGACATCTGTATTGGGATCAATGTAATCTGCATTTGGATCCCAGCTCTCCTGTCCATCAAGATTGTCACAGTGAGCAAGTGATTTGAAGTCTCTGAGTCCCAATTTCCTCTTGTGTATGAAAGGTTTGACTAAGTGCATTTTATATATTCACATATGCCTGTATTTTTCTGTCATTGAGATAAAATTAGCAACAGTAAAATGTCCACGATTAACATAGTTGAGCCAGAATTCAATGTCTGGTGTGTATGACTCTAGATTCACTCTGCACATAGTTTCTGATGTAGCAGCATCTGTGCCACAAAAAAACCTTTAAGAATGTTCTAATATCTATAAATGCACAGATGAACAGGCATCACTAGAAAAACATACTGGAAATTAGGACTTATTTCACCCATAACATTGCTAGGCTCTTTCTATCTCTTTGAGGAATATGTACAAGTTGGTAAAAAGAATACTTCATTGATTTGAATTCTTTTTTATACCAACAGTACATTGTAATTATACATCATAGTGATATTCAAAGTGATACAAACATATATACACACAGCACTTGGTATTCTTTCCCTGTCCCACCCTGTTCCCGGCTCCTCCCTCCCTGTACATGTTAGTGAGATTGGTAGTGATACCTTCATATATGGACATGGCATTATTTGAACTGTTCTCTCCTTCCATCCTCCTTTTCATCCTCCTTATTCCCCCCTCCAATACCCTTCCACTATTCTCCTGATCTCTCTCCTCATTTATCTGAAGTCCCTTTTGTTTCCTATTTTCTCTCTAGCGTCCATATATGAGAGAAAACATATGATCTTTGACTTTCTGAGACTGACTGACCTCACTTAGCATAATATTCTCTAGTTCCGTCCATTTTCCTGCAAATTACATAATTTTATTCTTCTTTGTTCCTGAGTAAAGCTCCATTGTGTGTATATACCACATTTTCTTTCTCCATTCATCTGTTGATGGACACTTAAGTTGGTTCCATAACTTGGCTATCGTGAATTGTGCTGTTATATATATGGGTATGCATGTATCACTATAGTATTCTGACTTTAATTCTTCTGGTAAGATTCCAAGGAGTGGAGTAGCTGGGTCATATGGTGACTCCATCCCCATTCCTAGTCTTCTGAGTAACCGCTATGCCCAGAATAGCCAAAGCAATTGTGAGCAATGATTTGAATTCTTTTGATTCTAAATGTGTCTCAAGCTAGAAAGCAAAGACAGATGACAGGTTGGTGAATAGATAGACAGATGATAATAGATCTAGACTCATCAGACTTCAGTTATATTTTACACTTGTATAGCACCTTAGAGTTTGTGACACCTCCTCATAGAATTAAAAAAATTCAATCCATGAATAATTACTGCATACCTCCTGTTCCTACTGTGTACCAGACACTGTTCTAGGTACTGAGAATAATGATATAACATAAACAAAATAAAGACATTCAGATACCCTCATTCAGCTAAAACCTCGGTGGATAGGGAAGCCTTAAAAATGGGGAGATAAATGCTCTTATAAAGTAGATGGTACCAGGCATGGTGGCACACACTTGTAATCCCAGTACTTGGGAGGCTGAGACCGGAGGATCCGGGTTCGCGGCCAGCCTCAGCTACTTAGTGAGGCCCTCCGCAACTTAGTGAGACCCTGTTTCAAACATAAAGAATAAAAAATAGGGCTGGGGGTGTAGCTCGGAGGTAGAATGCCCCTGGGTTCAATCCCCAGTACCACAAAAAAATAAATAAAGTAGATGGTAGATGATATATGCTCCAGTGAAAAGGATTTCTGGGGAAGGAGTTCTAATTTAAAATGTAGTGGTCTGACAATGTAATTCCCCATCCCTTTCTAGCTTCCTATTCTTACCAGTAGGTTTAGAAAATAAAACCAATGAAATCTAAAAAATAAAAATAAAATAAAATAAAATGTAGTGGTCTGAGAAGGTGACATTCAAGCAAAGACTGAGAGAGGAAAGAGATCAGGGGCTTTCTAGGCATAGGTGACAGTCACTGCAAAGGCCCTGGGGAAGGAGCCAAGCTATGGTATAGTCTAGGAGGAGCCAGGAGGTCAGTGTGAGTGAGAGAAGGGAGCAGAGGAGAGTGATAGAAGAGGCCAGAGATGGACGACGGGGCAGATAACAAAGGATTGGCTGGTGTGGGAGAGCCTTGGCTCCTGCTCCAAGTGAGATTGGAGGGCTAGGACGGAGAAGTGGCATGGTCTGATGAATGTTTTAAAGGATCTGGTTGCTGGGTTGAGAACAGAGAGGAGGATGTGGAATAGAAGGAAGGAGAATCAGATAGGGAGCTGCTGCAGAATTCAAGAGAAAGGAAACGTTGGCTTGTTCCATCCTGCTAATAGTGGAGCTATGGGAAGTTGTTTGACTCTGAAAACATCTCGAAGGCAGAACCAACAAGACCTGCTTAGATGGGAGGAGTAAGAGAGAGAGAAGTGGCAAGGATGACTCCCAGGTGTTGGGCTGGGAGGGGCAGATTTGCATGGGGCGAAGATGGAGATCAGAAGTAGTGGGTTCGTGATGTTTGACATGCCTATCTGGCACCCAAGTAGAGGTTTCCAAGAAAGGGTTGTCTAGGAGTCTGGATTTCAGGGCAGAGAGTCAGGCAAGAGACTTTAATCTGGGGACCAGGGCCTGAGCTCTGTGGCTTCCAATGCTTAGGCAGAAATGGGAAGAAACCAGCACAGACACTCACCTGTGTCTGCCTCATGATCCACGGAGACCTGAGAGTTTGCATCCCACTCCCCCAAAGTGTTCTCTCCTGAGCTGCATTTCTCTTCAGGGACAAGGAAAGTCCCAGATGGGAAGCCCAAGCTGTTGGAAATGGTTCTTGGGCAAGGCAGAGACAAATAAGCAGGCATCTATGTTATTTTCTGCAGCCTGCGTCTAAGCTTCCACTCTTTCAGGCATGGCAGAAGGAAGAACACTTGCTTATTAGGATTTGGGGACAAGGAGGAAGCAGTAGAAGTCACTCCAGCCCCCGTCCTCCCACCCCTGCATTCAGGACTGATGCTTGAGCCCTGAGTACTTTTCCACTAGAGAACTGCTCACGGTCGCTGCAGTGATAAAAACTCCTCCTTAAGGATGACTCAGCTACTCTGGTCTTCTGCCAAACTCCTGCTCCAGAGGGAGCTGGAGGAGGCTCCAGGATGGGGGATGGAGCACCTGCGCAGGAAGGTCCCGTGGTCAGTTCTCCCACCTTTGACAGGTCCTTCTTCAATAATGGCCCAAGCTTCTTCAGCACATGTGGTGCACCAGAGACACAGAATGCCATTTCCTGCATGAGAAAAGAAGCCTTAGGAAAGTTCCGGGCCTATGCGCTTTCCCAGTGCAGACTGCTGCACCTTGGCCTCTCTAAGCCGTGCCAGGTCCTTCCTGGTGCCCCCAGGAGAGAGCGTCTTTACATCAGAAACTCAGAATGTCCGCTCTTTGCCTTCCGTCCTCCTTAGACCTTGGCAGAGAGAAAGAGTCATCGTAGCTGTATCACTCTTCTATAAGGATACAGTTTGGGGGTGGGGGAGCAAAGCATATTTCTGGATAAGTCATTTGCCCTGTACAAAGCTAACGTTTATGTATATTGGAGTTGGAGCCATATTCCAAAACATAGTTAGCAGGACTTTGGTTCTTTTCCTAAGAAAGAAAGACCCCATATTAGCTGGATGGGATAGTCCCTGTGTTTAGCTTGATGCATATTTCACCATTTTATCTCAACTCCTGAAAGTATGTAATCCCTGTTAGCAACTTAGATGTGCTCCCAGGTGAGACAGCTGCTGCTGGAGGCTGCAGGGCCTGCAGAGGCCTCCTGGCTATGGCTTCCCACCTCCTCTGTGACCCCCAGAGCCCTGGGCCATACCCTTCCAACAGCCAAAGTAGGGAGTGATTTTCACCCCAAAGAGGAACAATGTTTCTATATTTATAAATCCAAGAGACTCAGACACATCTGCTCATATTTACACCAATTCTATTGCGGCTGTAAAATTGCATATGCTATTTTGATGAAACTTTCTCTTAATTTCATTACCAGCCTGAGTAATCATGTGATAATTGCAAGTAACCAGGCAAAAGTGATACTTAGCTTTTTTTTTGTTTCTTTTTTTAAACCTATGACTTCAATATAAAACATGCTATTTACCTTCCTAGATGGGAGTCAAATATATTTTCAAGCTACTCGGGTGTCTGTACTGGAAGGGAAAATGGTTGACTTTACAGTAAAGAGGAGGTCATTGAAAGTCAAGGGCGATGGTCTAGTCCAGGCACAGAACTCTATGAAGGTGCGTTTAAGGTGAGAAGGCATGCCATAGAAGAAGGAGCTCAGGATTTGACAAAACAGACTTGAGTTAGCAATCAGGTACCTCCAAGAGCTAGTCAGTTATGTGACTTTAAGTATTAAATCACATAGCTTCTGAGCCTTACCCTTCTCACCCATTGGCCAGTGTCCAAACCAGTAGCTCTCTCTCAACCCTTACCAGTCTACTTCAGTTACCTGGGAAAGGTATAGAACTTCAAATGTCTGCTGCTATTTGTGGAAAATCACATTCAAAACTACAGTGGTACAAACATACCTGTGTTTATAACAGTGTAATTCACAATAGCAATCTTATGGAACCAATCTAGGTGTCCACCAGCAGATGAATAGATAAAGAAAATGTGGTGTATACACACAATGGAGTTTTCCTTGGCCATAAAGAATGAAATTATTTAATTTGCAAGAAAATGAATGGAACGGAAGAACATTATTCTAAGTGAGATAAGCCAGACTCAAGGGCCACATCTTTTCTCTCATATGTGGAAGATAGAAAAAAGGGACCTCTTGAAAATTAGAAGAGAGACCAATAGAGTAGTGAAAAGGGATAGGGGAAGCAGAAGGGAAGGGAAAGAGGAAGTATGAGGAAGGAGAAAGACCAGATAATATTATGTGCTTATATGAATATATCACTATGAATCTCACTATTTTGTACAATTACAATGCACAAATAAATTTTTTTAAAAAATTCAGTATATTTGGATCAGCCTCAAAGTCTGCCTTGGATAGGATGCCTTCCAGGTGACTCTAATGTTAAGATAGGTTTGGGAACAGTAGAATGAACAACTTCCAATGTGTTTTCCAACTCTATCATTTAGTTATTTGGGGCATTCATCCTTAATACTACATTTGACTAGGTAATGACAATATCTTCTACCCCTGAGCAATGCCACGCATGGGTGCGCTGGATCTTCAGAAGAGTCTCCCACACCACTTCAAGGCATCTGGAGCTCTCCTCTGATATACCTCTTCCAGTATGTAGCAGGCCAGAAGGAGAAGACCCTCTCAGGCATTCAGAGGAAGTAAAGGAGAGGGGTGATAGCTCCCTGATTCGGGTAAACACAAAACACAATTTTTTTTTTTTTTGCGGTACTGGGGATTGAACCCAGGGGCATTCTACCTCTGAGTTACACTCCCAACCCTATTTTTTATTCTTTATCTTGAAACAGGGTCTCACTAAGTTGCAGAGGGCCTCACTAAGTAGCTGAGGCTGGCCGTGAACCTGTGATCCTCCTGTCTCAGCCTTCCAAGTACTGGGATTACAAGTGTGTGTCACCACGCCCGGCTTGGTAAACACAATTTAACCAGCTTCTTCTCTGAAGACAGAAATCCTGGATCCCTCTCTGAAAGACTTCATGTACTGTTAAGACAACATATCCACACTTGAGCTTCCCTACCAGTGACCTAGAATGTGAGATACAGTTACCTGCAAATGAAGGCTCCCATATCAGAACACAGAAAGATAACCATGAACTACCAATAATGTAATGACAACTAACACTCATTAAGTGCCTACTGTGTACCAGGTAGTGTGCCCAGACTTTTCTGCATTATCTCACTGGCACTTCACAATGACCCCATGAGATGGGTACTTTTAATATCCTCACTACTTAATGGACAAAGAAAGTAGGTTCCAGAGGTATAAGTAACTTGGTTAGGGTCACATAATTAGTGAGTAGCAGAGACAGCCAGGGTATATATAGATCAGACTCCAAATCCCACACTCCCGTTAGTGTGCCACCTAACCCCTTGATGATACTGTCATCGATGGAAAAAAACATAAGCGAGTTCCAGAAAGACATTCTTCTAAAACATAGCAACTAGGAAAGAATGTTCAATCAAATTCAAAACCATATGTGTTAGTCGGCTATTTGTTGTTGTGACCAAAAAACCCTGATAAAATCAACTCACAGGAGGAAAGGTTTATTTTTGCTCATGGTCTCATAGGTTTCCATCTGTGGTCAACTGTCTCTATTGCTTTTAGGCATGTGGCAAGGTGGAACGGCATGGCAGAGGGAAGATGTTTACCTCACAGCAGCCAGGAAGTAGAGAGAGAGAGAGAGGGAGAGAGAGGGAGAGAGAGGTAAGGGATAAGATATAGTCCTGAGGGCATGGCCCCGGCAAGGACTCACTCCCTCCAACTAGGCCCTACCTCCTACGGTTTCCACCACAGTTCAGTAGTCCATTCAAATTACAAAGCCATTAATGGAGTCATGCACTGATGAGGTCAGAGCCCCCATGATGGGATCATTTCTGAAAATCCCCATGTGGACATTGCTGCCCTGGGGACCAAGCCTTCAACCCATGAGCCTTTGCGGGAGACTCTGAATCCAGGCTGTAACATCATACAGAGAAAACAGAAGGTCAGCACCACCCCTTTGCATCTCTCATCAAAACCCACGGTCCTGTTGCGTGTACTGCTCCGTGCTTCCCAGCGCCTTCTGGAAAAGCAGTTTTGATTGATGATTGATGGATTCTGGGATGCCACCATAATTGAATCTTAATTCTCCTTCACTGTTGTACTTTGTTTACACTCTTGACTGTTTCTCTACAAAGGAAAGAAAATATTACTTTTCTTTTCCTTTTTTGTGTATTTCTGTGTGGGGCCCCTTAGAAAGCTTTGTATGTTTGACTTGTCTTTTCCAAATTTTAACCATTTCCAGGAAGAAATTCATACATTCAAAAGGAGAAAATCAGGAGTACTTAGCTTCACTGATTTGCTTTCAAAATGAGGACAGACGAGATATCACTGAAGGTGGCAGAATACTCCCACCCATTCATGCATTTGACACATATCAATTGAGTGCAAAGGGCTTGACCCTTTGATAGGTGATTAGAACATTCAGTTTAGCAGAGGAGAGAAATGTCATCAGATAATCACATTGGTGAATGTACACTTGTACTGAGCGCTCTGGAAAGGAGATCTACAAGGGCCAATAAAACTCATAAACAGAAGAATTAAATGCATCAGAAAGCGAAAGTTTTTGTGGAAGGGAGGTTTTCTGAGGAAAGGACACTTGAGCTAAGTGAATTAGAAAAAGGGGGATAGAATAGGGTCAAGAATCTGCAAGGCAATGGATCATGTGCAAGGATCCTGAGAGGAGAAGACTAAATAGAGACTAGTGTGTCTGGAGCAGAAAATGAGAAGGAGCTACTATCACTGAGGGAGACAAAGATCAGGCCATACTAGACCGTGCAGACTATGATGTGGGTTTCTTATTTTATCTCCAGACTAATGAGGGCATTGAAGGATATTAATCAAGAGGGTCACCATGCAGATTAAGATAATGGGAGGCTCACTACAGCTTAGTAATTTATAAAACACTTTTCCACGGAGACACTATAGTCATGGTCTTGATGTTTGGTGATACTAGTCAAGTCTCAGACAAGGTTTTTTTCCAGTGGGCAGCTTAGGTTTAGGTGTAAGTGGAATGTTCTCAAGATCTCCATTCCTCAAAGTTCTTGCCACTGAGTGAGCGATAAAGGATTCTTTCTATATACAACAGCATTAGCAAAGAAGACACAGCATCTTAAGTCCCCAGGTGCTAAGGACACCTTAGCTCGGAGCTATGACTCAGTTCCCTGCAATGATCAGTGTTCTTTGGGAGACATGTGCAACACCAGCATCTCTACCTCCAAATAACTTTTACAATCTGTATCAAACACTTTTGCAAACATCATTTGAAATGAATGATAATAAATATTCAAGTGTGTTTTTATTACTTTTGAATCATGATATATAATTACGATACACCAATAAAACTATTTTAAAAAGACACTCAAAACTGTCCTGATTTACTCCTTACCTCATCCCATAGTTAGGTAGGGAAACTGTTCTCCTGTTCGAGATGAGGAGTCAGAGTGCAGAAAGATGTAGGAAATGGCTGCAGGTACACAGCTTACAAGGAACCGTGTTGGAGCAGACACACAAGTCTGCTCTGTCCTCTGCTGCAGTCCACAATGGCATGGCCCTCAGCTCAGCAGGCTGCCTGCGCTGTACTCTTGGCTCTCCTACCTGCTAACCATGTGAACTTGGACAAGCTTTTCACTTTTCTGAGGCTCACTTTCCTGATCTGTAATGTAACAGAACTACTTTAAAGTGTTACAAAAATACATTTAATGTACTTAGAACAGCCAATATATTCTAAAGATTGATAAAAGTTAGGTATTCACTGGGCATGATGGTGCATACCTGTAATTCCAGTACTCTGGAGGCTGAGACAGGAGGATCTCAAGTTCAAGGTCAGTCTCAGCAACTTAGAGAGACCCTCAACAGCTTAGTGGGATCCTCAGCAACTTAACAAGACCCTGTTTCAAAATTTTAAAATAAAATTAAAAAAGGGCTGGGGGTGTACCTCAAAGGTGAAATGCCCCTGGGTTCAATCCTCAGTACAAAAAATAAATATAAAAATAAAGAAAAGAAAAGAAAAAGAAAAAAGTTAGGTATTATTATTACCATTACTACTATAGGTTATGGATCCCTAATCCAAAAATCCTAATTTTGAAATGTTCCAAAATCTGAAATGTCTTAAGTGCCAACCTGACACCACAAATGGAAAATTTCACACTAAACTTAATATGTCAAGTCACAGTCAAAACACAGGCATGTGGAAAATATTGTGTAAATTTACCTTCAGACTATATGGATAACACATTTGAGAAACAGAAATGAATTTCATGTTTAAACAGGAGACCCATCCCCAAGGTATCTCATTATGTATATGCAAATATTCTAAAATCCACAAATCTGAAACACTCTGGTCCTAAGCACTTCAGATAAGGAACATCCAACCTGATTATACGCTCCACTACAGTGAAGTTTTGATTATTTCCATCCTGCATTCGTATGATGCACCAAATTTAAGATTTTTGCCCGATATGTGAACTTCTCTCTGTGATGGGAAATAATCATTGTCTATACTAGATAAAATCTTGAGATTAAAATTGAAAGAACAACAACGGGCCCTGTTGCAGAAAAAAAGAACTCTATATTAATTTTTAATGTGGTATTCTCATGGTCAAGATTCATTCATTTTAAAAAATGTGTTAGGATCAGAATGCAAATAAATATTGCATATTGTCCCATTTAGAGCTTTCCCCAAGACTGTGTGGAGGATATTATCATGGCCTGCTTATTTCCTTTACTTGGTTATCATAATTGTATTGTCACTTTTAAACCCTACCTTACTTTACTGTGAAGTATAAATGGCTAATAAATCAGGACGCAGTTCATAAAACCCACTAAATGGTTCTAAATTATGCTGTTAACGTAGTAGAGAAAGCTTAGCTCTTTCTAAAAGGTCTTACTGTACATGTCCAAGCCCAAGTTCATTTACCAGCCACTCCATCTGAGCTGTCTCAGTGTCACCTGCATGGTGTGGCCCTTCCTACACAACAGTGAGGCTCTTGACTCATCAGTGTCACCTGCACGGTATGGCCCTTCCTGCATAACAGTGAGGCTCTTGACTCGTCAGTGTCACCTGCATGGTGTGGCCCTTCCTGCATAACAGTGAGGCTCTCGACTCGTCAGTGTCACCTGCATGGTGTGACCCTTCCTATGTAACAGTGAGGCTCTTGACTCGTCAGTGTCACCTGCACGGTGTGGCCCTTCCTGCATAACAGTGAGGCTCTTGACTCGTCAGTGTCACCTGCATGGTGTGGCCCTTCCTGCATAACAGTGAGGCTCTTGACTCGTCAGTGTCACCTGCACGGTGTGGCCCTTCATACGTAACAGTGAGGCTCTCGACTCGTCAGTGTCACCTGCACGGTGTGGCCCTTCCTATGTAACAGTGAGACTCTCGACTCATCAGTGTCACCTGCACGGTGTGGCCCTTCCTGCATTACAGTGAGGCTCTCGACTCGTCAGTGTCACCTGCACGGTGTGGCCCTTCCTATGTAACAGTAAGGCTCTCAACTCATCAGTGTCACCTGCATGGTGTGGCCCTTCCTACACAACAGT
>PVJS01037257.1:0-10657 GCA_004027185.1 Glis glis
TCTCTCTCTCTCTCTCTCTCTCTCTCTCTCTCTCCCCGTCTCTCTCTCTCTCTCTCTCTGTCTCTCTCTCTCTACTTAGTGAGGCCCTCCGCAACTTTGTGAGACCCGGTCTCAAAATAAAGTATAAAAAAAATAGGGCCGGGGGTGTAGCGCGGAGGTAGACCGCCCCTGCGTTCAATCCCCAGTACCGCAAAAAAAAAAAAAAAATTTCTTTCTAGCCAGGCGTGGTGACGCACGCTTGTAATCCCAGTACTTAGGAGGCTGAAACTGGAGGATCCGGGTTCATGGCCAGCCTCAGCTACTTAGTGAAGCCCTCCGCAATTTAGTGAGACACTGTTTTCAAAATAAAGAATAAAAAATAGGGTTGGGGGTGTAGCCCAGAGGTAGAATGCCCCTGGGTTCAATCCCTGGTACTGCAAAAAAAAAAAAAAAAAAATTCTTTCTGCCAGGTGTGGTGGAGCACACTTGTAATCCCAGTACTTGTTTGAGGACAGCCTCAGCAAGTAGTGAGACTCTCATCAACCTAGCGAGACACTGTTTCAAAATAAAAATAAAAAAATAGGGGGTGTGGCTGGGAGGTAGAATGCCTCTGAGTTCAAGCCCCAGTACCAAAAAAAAAAAAAAAATTCTTTCTGATGTTAAAGCAGTTTGCTTTCTTGGAACTTGTCCGTATTAGTTCCAATTTTTCTCTGAGACATTCCAAAATAAGCTTCTCCCATCTTAACAGCTCATTGAGATAACGCTTGAGATCTCCCTGAGTTTTCTCTTGTTCAAGCTAAGCAGTCCCATGGCCTTCAACCATTCCCCAGAGAACGGGCCCCAGCCTCTCTCCGCCCTATGCAGGACTTCAGATCATCGGTGTTGGGGAGAGAGGTGACCATCAAGTAGACAGCTTCAGGGCTGTCTCCAGAGTTCCTCTCCCTCTCAAATGAACTCGAGCTTCTCAGAGGAAAAATGTCACATTAGCCGAACCGTTTCAAATTAATTTTGTTTGGGAAAGCAAGGGAAAGGAGAGTTCCAAACAGAGCCAAGGCCTTGTCAAAGCCTTTCCTCTAAGAAAAAGATGAACAACTGGCTGGCCTGGAGAGAGGCCAGCTGGGAAAAGTGTAACGCGCCCAGCGCTGGCTCCTCCTCTTAGGAGGTAAGAAGGAAGAGCAGGTTTCCCCAGCAGAGTTCAGGACGGTTATACCTCTGTATCCATGGGAGCTTGGCTCTAGCACCCCCATTGGGTACCAAAATCCACAGATGCTCAAGTGCCTTACTTTATTTTATTTTACTTTTTGTTATTCTGGGGAGTAAACCCAGGGACATTCTACATCTGAGATATAGCCCCAACCTTTTTTTTTTTTTTTTTTTTTGCAGTACCAGGGATTGAACCCAGAGGCGTTCTACTTTCAAGCTACACCCCCGGCCCTATTTTTTATTCTTTATTTTGAAACAGGGTCTCACTAAGTTGTGGAGGGCCTCACTAAGTAGCTGAGGTTGGCCGTGAACCCAGATCCTCTGGTCTCTGCCTCCCAAGTACTGGGATTACAAGCGTGAGCCACCACGCCTGGCACCCCAGCCTTTTTTATTATTATTTATTTTGAAACAGGGTCTTACTAGGTTGCTGAGACTGGCCTCAAACCGGCAATCCTCCTGTCTCAGCCTCCAAGCGCTGGGATTACAGGCGTGTGCTACCATGCCTGGCTTTCCAATATATTTTAAATCACCACTAACTTACTTTTAATACCTAATAAAATATAAATGCTATGCAAATAATCATTATACTGTATTGTTTAGGGAATAATGACAAGAAAAATATTCTGTATATATTCAGAATACAGACAACCAGAGCTGGGCATGGTGATGCACGCTTGTAATCCCAGTACTTGGGAGGCTGAGACAGGAGAATCCGGGTTCGCGGCCAGCCTCAGCTACTTAGTGAGGCCCTCCACAACTTAGTGAGACCCTGTTTCAAAATAAAGAATAAAAAATAGGGCTGGGGGTGTAGCTCGGAGGTAGAATGCCCCTGGATTCAATCCCCAGTACCGCAAAAAAATAATAATAATAATAAAAAAGACTTCCCCTAGCATACAAATAAACCTGCTCATCAAAGGGGAAAAATAGCAACCATAGTCCACCATCTGAAGGCAACCTTCATTATCATGTTTGTGGATTTCTTGCCGGAATGTATGCCAGAGCTTTTTATCTCTTTTCCAAATAAATACAACCGTAGCTTACAAAATATGCAATTCCAAATCATTCACATATATTATGAACATTTCTTCCATTAGCATATGCTTTACACAAATGGATTTTTAGCATTCATACTGAGATATAATTCACATACCATAAACTTTAGCCATGTAAAGTATGCAATTCAGTGGTTTTTAGTATATACACAGAGTCAAGTAACTACCACCATGATCACTTTTAGAACATTCTCACCACCCTACCAAGGAACCTCTTAGCCATTAGCAATCTCACCTCTTTCTCATGCCCACCCACCACGCCCTCAGCCCTAGGCAACCTCTAATCTACTTTCTTTTTTTTTTTTTTTTTTTTTTTGCAGTACCAGGGATTGAACCCAGGGGTGTTCTACCTCCACGCTACGCCCCTGGCCCTATTTTTTATACTTTATTTTGAAACCGGGTCTCACGAAGTTGCGGAGGGCCTCACTAAGGAGAGAGAGAGAGAGAGAGAGAGAGAGAGCTGAGGCTGGCCGCGAACCCAGATCCTCCGGTCTCCGCCTCCCAAAGTACTGGGATTACAAGTGTGCGCCACCACGCCTGGCCTTCTAATCTACTTTCTACCTCATATTTGCCTACTGTGAACATTTGATAGGAATAGAATTGTATAATGTGTAATCTTTTGTGACTGGCTTCTTTCACTTAGGATAATTTTTTTCAAGGCTTATCTGCATTGAAGCATGTATCAGTACTTCATTCCTTTTTATTGTCAAATAATATTGTATTATATGGATATATGCATTGTCCATTGATGAAAATTTAGGTTGCTTCCACTTTTTATTTATTTATTTGTTTATTTACTTATTTTGTGGTACTGGGAATTGAACCCAGAGGCAGTCTACCTCCCAGCTACATCCCCAGACCGATTTTATTTCTTACTTGGAAACAGGGTCTCACTAGGTTGCTGAGAGCCTCACTAAATTGCTGAGGCTGTCCTCGAACCTGTGATCCTCCTGTCTCATCCTCCCAAGTACTAGGATTACAAGCGTGCACCACCACGCCCGGCTGCCTCCACCTTTTAATTATTACGAATAATGCTTTTGTGAGCATTTATGTGCAAGTATATGCATTTATTTCTCTTGTGCATATACCTAGGAATAGAATTTCCAGGTCATATGGTTTCTCTGTGTTTAACCTTTTGTGGAAATGCCAAACTGTTTTCCAAAGTGGCTGAACTAGAGCTGAGCATGGTGGCACATGCCAGTAATCCCAGTATTTGGGAGGCTGAGACAGGAGGATCTCAGGTTGGAGGACAACCTCAGCAAATAGTGAGACTCTCATCAACCTAGTGAGACCCTGTTTTAAAATAAAAATAAAATAGGGCTGGGGATGTAGCTTGTAGGTAGAATGCCCCTGGGTTCAATACCCAGTACTCCTCCACAAAAAAAAAAGTCGCAGGCTGGACTATTTTACGTTCCCACCAACAGCCTGTGAAAGCTCTGATTTCTTCACATCCTTGTCAGCACTTGTTATTATCTTTTTGATTACACCCATGCCAGTGGGTGTGAAACGTACCTCATTGTGGTTTGGATTTGCATTTTCCTAATGGCTAAAGATGTTCATTACGTTATATGTTTTCATTATGCTTATTCACCATTTTTATACCTGCTTTTTGTGTGTGTGTGTGCGATACCGGGGATTGAACCCAGGAGCTACACCCCCAGCCCTATTTTTTATTCTTTATTTTGAAACAGGGTCTCACTAAGTTGCGGAGGGCCTCACTAAGTAGCTGAGGCTGGCCGTGAACCCGGATCCTCCTGTCTCAGACTCCCCAAGTAGTGAGTACTGGGATTACAAGTGTGCGCCACCACGTCCGGCTTATACATGCTTTTTTTTGAAAAACCTATTCAGAGTCTTTCCCCATGTTCTAATTAGATGATTTGTTTGTTTGTTTTTATTTTTGAGTGATGGGTTTTTTTAAAATATATTCTGGATATAAGTCTCTTGTTGGATAAATGGTTGGTTTGAAAATATTTTCTCCCATTTTGTAGGATGTCTTTTTTTTTTTTGGGTACTTGGGATTGAACCCAGGGGCATTCTACCTTTGAGCTACACCCCCAGCCCAGTTTTACTTTTTGTTTTGAGACAGGGTCTTGCTAGATTGCTGAGAGTCTCACTACTTGCTGAGGCTGTCCCCAAACCTGTGATCCTCCTGTCTCATCCTCCCAAGTACTGGGATTACAGGTGTGTGCCACCACACCCAGCTGTAGGATGTGTTTTCTTTTCTTTCTTTTTTTTTTTTTGCGGTACCGGGGATTGAACGCAGGGGCGTTCTACCTCCGCGCTACGCCCCCGGCCCTATTTTTTTTATACTTTATTTTTAAACCGGGTCTCACGAAGTTGCGGAGGGCCTCACTAAGGAGAGAGAGAAACAGAGAGACAGAGAGAGAGCGAGAGAGCTGAGGCTGGCCGCGAACCCAGATCATCCGGTCTCCGCCTCCCAAAGTACTGGGATTACAAGCGTGTGCCACCACGCCCGGCTTTAGGATGTGTTTTCATTGTCTCAATTATGTCCTTTGAAAAACACAAGTTTTTATTATTATATTTATTTATTTATTTACTATGTTTCCCAGGCTGGCCCCAAATTCCTGGCTCAAGCAATCCTCCTGCCTCGGCCTTCCAAATAGTATGGACTACAGATGAATACCATTGCATCCAACCCTAAGTCTTTAAATTTTGATAAAGCTAGCCAGGTGTGGTGGCACACACCTGTAATCCCAGTACTTGGGAGGCTGAGACAAGAGGATCGCAGGTTCGAGGACAGCCTCAGCAACATAGCGAGACTCTCAGCAACCTAACGAGGCCCATTTGAAAGACAAAAAATAAAAAAGGTTGGGGGTGTATCTTGGAGGTAGGATGCCCCTGGGTTCATCCCCCAGTACCAAAACAAAAATTTTTTATAACGTCCAACTTGTCTGTTTTTTCTTTTGTTGCTTGTGCTCCTGGTGTCATATCTAAGAAGGTGGCATTACCTAATGCAAGATCACAAACATGCATACCCATATTTCCTTCTAAGAAGTTTATGGTTTTAGCTCTTGTATGTAGGTCTATGATGTGATGAAGAGGTCAGGGTCGTTCTATGCATGTGCAGACAAATGTTAGTGACTGCAAAATAGACCACTGATTTGAATACATTTTAATCTTTCCAATTTAAAACTACCACAATAAATTCTATGAAGACGTGACATCTAGAATTTATTTTTTCAAATAAATCAATAAAACCTGGAAAATCTATAAATGGATATATAATGATGTAGAAATGAAGCTGTCAAGTAAAGGGAATAAGCACTTGAAAGGTGCTTAATCAACTGGGTGTGGTGGAGCATGCCTGTAATCCCAGTACTTGGGAGGATCGCAGGTTCAAAGCCAGCCTCAGCAATTTTATTTAATTTTTTAATATTTATTTATTTATTTTTATTTATTGGTACTGGGGATTGAACCCAGAGGCATTCTACCTCTGAGCTACATTCCCAGTCCTATTTTATTTTTTACTTGGAAACAGGGTCTCACTAAGTTACTGAGGGCCTCACTAAATTGCTGAGGCTGTTCAAACCTGTGATCCTTCTGTGTCAGCTCCCCAAGCACTGGGATTACAAGCATGAGCCACCACACCCGGATTAGCCTCAGCAATTAAAAACTAAGTCAGGCCTGGTGATGCACGCTTGTCATCCCAGTACTTGAGAGGCTGAGACAGGAGGATTGCAGGTTCGATCCCCAGCAAGTAGTGAGACTCTCATCAATTTAGTGAGACGAGACCCTGGTTCAAAACTAAAAATAAAAAAAACAGGGCTGGGGATGTAGCTTGGAGGTAGAATGTCTCTAGGTTCAATCTCCAGTATCACACACATACCAAAAATAAATAAATAGATAAAAATAAAAATAAAGGTTATTCTGTGTCAACATATTGCATTCTCAAATGGTTTCTTGATTGACACTGCCTTCGGCAGTATAGAAAAGAGTCTATTTTGGGCCATAATTATAAGGGAATTAGTAGTATTTTTTTTAATCCTTGCTAGCTTGATAGTGAACATTTTCCTCACTAGTTTGTTTTCTGGTTGCATTTGTTATTCTATGAATTTTCCATTTTTGTCTTGTCCCACATCTGTCAGCTTTTCTTGCTCTTTTGTTCAAACTTCCTATACGGTCAACTCACTGTTGGGCTCCCTATCATTCATCACCCTTCAGTAGAATGATCAAAAAATTCTTGCTGGATCACTTGAATCCTCTGCCTCCATTGTGCAAATGTCAAGATTTAAGATAATTGTGTGTGTGTGTGTGTGTGTGTGTGTGTGTGTGTGTGTGTGTGTGTGTTGTGAGGAGTCAAACCCAGAGTTCTGGATTTAAAAAAAAAAACACATCTTTTCACCAGCTGTTCCCACTCCTGAAAGTGCTCATCTTGAAGTATTTTTGTGGTTGGTTCTTTCTTGTCATTTAGGCTCAACCCAAATAACACCTCCTCAGACCACCCAAACTAAAATAGGAGGCCCGCTTCCCTCATTCCATTTTGATTACACGGTTTGGCTTTATGGTCTTCCCAGCACTTATCCCTATCTGAAATTCTCTTGCTTCCTTATTAGTTTACTTATCTCTCCTACTGCAAAAGAAGTTCCATAAGAGTAAGGACATTAGATGTCACATTCATTTCTATGTCCTCGGTGTCTGGCACACAAGAAGCGTTCAGTGAATGTCTTTGCTGAATGATGAAGTGAAGAATGGATTAAATGATAAGTGAAACATAATCACAGATGTTTGTTCTTCATTTTGTGTAATATGTATGCTTTTAGAAAGTTTTTAAAAGTTTTTATTGGTGATTGTAATTGTACATAATAGTGAGATTGATAGTGATACATTCCTATATGCACATAGCATTTGTCTGTTCCCTTCCCCGTGCCTCCCTGTTCCCTTCTCTCCTTTCTCCCCTGATCCTCTTACCCTACTGTACTGGTCTCTCTCCTATTTTCATGAGGTCCCTTTTCTTGCCATTTTTCTCTGTAGCTTCTACATATGAGAAAAAACATGTGACCCTTGATTTTCTGAGTCTGGCTTATCTCACTTAGCATTGAGTTTACATGGACTTTTAAAGAATTTAATTATAGGAGAAAAATTAAACTGATTAAAACCAGAGCATCTTCTCCTTCTCCTCCTCCTCCTCCTCCTCCTCCTCCTCCTCCTCCTCTTCCTCCTCCTTTTTCTTGGTACTGGGGATTGATTGAGCTCAAGGACACTCCACCTCCAAGCTACACCCCCAGCCCTCTTTATTTTTTATTTTGAAAGAGGCTCTTGCTAAGTTGCTGAGGGTCTCCCTAGTTGCTGGCCTTGAACCTGAGATCCTCCTGTCTCAGCCTTCCATGTCCTGGGATTTCAGACATGCGCCACCACACTTGGCTACACCAGAGCATCTTAATGATCTAGGGCTACACTGACCAATATGGTAGCATACTGCCTGGCTATTGAATATTTGAAATGTGGCTAGTCCAAATTGCCATGCTCTGTAAGTGCAAAACATATATCAGGTTTGGGAGAACTCATATGCAAAAACGATATAAAAATATCTTAATATTTTATATTGAAATGTTATTTTAGATATATTGGGTTAATGTATCGTTAAAATTAATTTCGCCAGGCATGGTGGTGCACGCCTGTAATCCCAGCACTTGGGAGGCTGAGACAGGAGGATCATAGGTTCAAGGACAATCTCAGCAAGTGGTGAGACTCTCATCAACCTAGCAAGACTCTGTTTCAAAATAAAAATAAAATAGGGCTGGGGGTGTAGCTCAGAGGTAGAATGCCACCTGGTTCAATTACCAGTACCACCAAAAAAATAATTTCACCGGTTTCTTTTTATTTTTTTATATTTATTTATTTATTTATTTATTTATTTATTCTGAGGTACAGGGGATTGAACCCAGGGGCATTCTATCTCCAAGCTACACCCCCAGCCCTATTTTTTATTCTTTATTTTGAAACAGGGTCTCACTAAGTTGCGAAGGGCCTCACTAAGTACCTGAGGCTGGCAGCGAACTTGCGATCCTCCCGTCTCAGCCTCCCAAGTACTGGGATTACAAGCATGCACCACCATGCCCAGCATTTTTATTTTTTTAAATGTGGCCACTGGAAAACTTAAAATTACATGTGTGGTTCACATGGTACTTCTAATGGACAGCTCTGCTCTTGGACAAATGGCCACTTAAAGGACATTCTACTGTGACTCCTTTTTTTTTTATTTTGCGGTACCGGGGATTGAACCCAGGGTCATTCTACCTCTGAGCTACACCCCCAGCCCTAATTTTTATTCTTTATTTTGAAACCAGGTCTCACGAAGTTGTGGAGGGCCTCACTAAGTAGCTGAGGCTGGCCACGAACCCGGATCCTCTGGTCTCCGCCTCCCAAGTACTGGGATTACAAGCGTGCGCCACCACGCCCGGCTGTGACTCCTTTTGACAAGCAAATCTCTACCTATTAATTTACCTTTAGGGCAGAGGCAGAAAGGGAGGGTGGGACTAACACTGGTTTAGGAAATAAAGCAGGCTGGGTTTGGGCTCTGCTGGGTCATAAACCATCAGTGTGACTGTGAGCAAGTCTTTGTACTTCTTCCGGGCAGGAAGGGGCTGAATCGCTGCACTCCAAAGGCCCTCTTTTTTTTTTTTTTTTTGCGGTACCAGGGGTTGAACACAGGGGCGTTCTACCTCCGCGCTACGCCCCCGGCCCTATTTTTTATACTTTATTTTTGAAACCGGGTCTCACGAAGTTGCGGAGGGCCTCACTAAGGAGACAGAGAGAGAGAGAGAGAGAGAGAGAGAGCGAGAGCTGAGGCTGGCCACGAACCCGGATCCTCCGGTCTCCACCTCCCAAAGTACTGGGATTACAAGCGTGCGCCACCACGCCCGGCTCCAAAGGCCCTCTTAACAGCAGTGGCACCATCCTTCACCTTTGTTACCCGACTTCACCAGGTTGGCTTGTAGCAAGGTGCAGCTGCACACCATAGCTGGAGGCTCTTTTCCTTCAGAACCTCAAAGGCCTGAACCATACCCAGGAGCCTAAGAAGGAAGATGCTATTTTGATGGAAAAGGTCCCTGACAAAATTGTAATCAGGCAGAGCATGTCATTGTAACCCTTCAACACCTTTCTGTCTCTGTCCCCTTGCCCTAGACTTCAAGAGAGGCTTTCCCCTCCCTTCCAAGGCACCTGAAACATGCATCATAACATTTGACCCTCTGCTCTCTCCTGGAAATTTACCAGTCCTGCGATCCATCTTTCAAATCTCTTCTGGTTGGCACATGAATTAACTCAACTATGCAAATAATATATTCATTTTTTATAAAGACTTTACATGTATTAACCACTTTAGCTCATAGGAACCCTGAAAGATGGTTGTCCCTATCATCCTAAGGTACAGGTGAGAAACCTGAGGCACAGAGAAGTTAATACCTTGCCCAAAGCCACACAGCTAGATAGCAATTGAGTTGAACTTTGCCCTAGGATATTAGACTCTAGACATCAAATTTTCTGGTTAATCTGACCCATGAAATCACATCACAGTGAAAGAGGCTGAATAGGCCTTGGCATTACTATTCCAGGTTAAAATGTACACTCCTTCATAGTGACCTCAGCCCAAAGTTGTCACTGGTTCTGGGCACCAGGACATGGCTGGTGCAGGTTAAAGGAACTATTTTGGAGACAAATGTCATTGTTTCCCCTTCCTCAAAGTGTACTGCTTTGTTCTCATTTGTATCTAGGCTAAACACATACAAACTGACACAGAGTATGTGCTCAAGAAATGTTGGTTTTCTTTCCCTGTTTCCTTGGCCTCCAGCCAGACGTTCTCTCATGATCAGTGCAGAACCTACCGATGGGTTTTCGGCTTCGCGAATACCAAAATACAAAGAGCTACCCCTTGCACGCGATCTACTGCCAGCCATGGCTAAGCACGCCCGCACGCCGCCTGGGAACTCGCCTCAGTCCCATCCCATGCCGGGAAGTCACTCCTTCCACACACGGTCAAATCACATGTGAAAACAACATGGAAAGCAGATCTTTTCCCACCTACATCAGATCATGTTATTACTCCTCTGCTCAAACCTCCAGTGGCTTCCCAGCTCATTTAGAGCAAAAGCTAAAGACATTCCCTGGGCTAAACATCCCCGATCCCTTGGGTGTCTCACTCTTCCTCAAATATTCTCTGGAGGCACCCCCCCCATCTGAGAGGCACTGCACCTGCTGTTCCCCTTACCTGAAACCTTCTTCCCTGTGCTTAATTCATACCTTAGCTCAGATGTCGCCCCCCAGGGGCCTTCCTTAATAGCTCCTTCTAAATAGCTTTCCTTTATCCCTCATGTGCCCATTGCACTCGTCACTTAACATCCATATATTCTTTTTGTGTGTGTGTGGTACTGGGGATTGAATCCCAGGGCATTCTACCTCTGAGT
>PVJS01037258.1:0-20018 GCA_004027185.1 Glis glis
TGAGGCCCTCTGCAACTTCGTGAGACCCGGTTTCAAAATAAAGTATAAAAATAGGGCCAGGGGTGTAGCTCGGAGGTAGAACGCTCCTGGGTTCAATCCCCGGTACCTCAAAAAAAAAATAGGGCTGGGGGTATAGCTCAGAGGTAGAATGCCCCTGGGTTCAACCCCCAGTACCGCAAAAAAAAAAAAAGAATTAAGGTTTTGCTCCTGAATCAAATTAATAAAGAACTCCATAGAAGAGTGAAGCGATAGATTACGTGCCAGGAACTTGGATTACTCTTCTGGTCTAGGAATTTGGGGTACATAATTTAATTCATTATGTCATATTCCAGAAGCCTTGAAGTCACTCATGAATACACTATTGTGAAATTTTTTTAGTATTTCTTCCCTAGAATCACATGAGTATATTAACTGTTGACACTAATGATTAAAACTTTTCCCTTAAAATTTGTTAAACATTAAATGTCACTAGATTGTCTTGGTTTCCTCATTACATCACATCAGTTTTATGGCTGTCTTATCTATTTTTTAAGGAACCTTTTGTCAAACTAAGTAAAATTTATACATGTAATGCAACATTTTATTGTAACTCATTATCAGTACTAATTCTTTAAATCAAAGTAAGTGATTAAAAGTGTATACTTTCATCTACTTCAGAATTTCCTCTTTTCATAAAAAAGAAATATAAGAAAATTTTAAAAATAAAACACTGTGTATTACTCCCCATTTCTTTATATAAAATAATTCATTAACTTTAATTTTTTCTATAATCATTGAATTATTTTGAATGATTTTAAATTTTAATATCAATGACATAACTTTCTTATATAGAAATAAAAGTTATATAGCATTTTTTATTTTTAGGAAAATTCAGAAAGCTAGTATATCATTCATTATATGTGAAATTGTATTAATATGAGAACATAATAATCTTTCACTATATATAGCATAAACTAAGTTATATCCACTACTTTCAATGCATAATATATTTGATATATTAGGGATGTATACTAGTTCACGGTGGTATTTATAGAATTCTGCCTTATAGGTCTCTAGAAGACATCTGCTTCACTTCTCAATTCAGCAGTCATAATCATCATTGTTTCCCACCCCTTCTGAAAAACTCAGGATCTTTTATATATATTCAAGTCTTTTGCCCAGATTTTATTTATTTAAACTTATTTATTGCTATAGAGGTGTGTGTATTCCTTACCTATTTTGGATAATAACTAGATATATGGTGTGTAGGTTTTCTGCAATTGCATAGGCTGCCTTTTTCATTTGGTTGGTTATTTCCTTTGCAGAATATTTTCAGTTTGATGTGTTCCCACTTCTTTGTTAATTGACTTACTTTTTTGTTGTTGCCTTTCCTTTGGTGGCATCCAAATATTATTACCAAACAAATGCCACGTGGCTCTCCACCTATATTTTCTTCTAGGAATTTTCTAGTTTCAGATCTTACATTTAAGTATTTAATCTATTTTGAGATGATGTTTCTGTATGGTACAAGATAAAGTTGTAATTTCATCCTTTTTGCATGTGAATATCCATTTCTCCCAACACTATTTATTGAAGAAACGATTTGTTTTTGGTGTGTATTAGTCAGCTTTCTGTCAATGTGATGTAATACCTGAAATGATTAACTTAAAAAGAGAAAAAGATTATTTTGGCTCACAGTTTTGGAAACTTCAGTCCGTGGTTGGTTGGCTACATTGCTATTAGCTTTTAGCTTTTAGCCCTGTAGTGAGGTAATACATGATGTCCATAGTACTTAATTACTGTATTACTTTTTTGCATGGTGGAGCAGAAAAGACATTCAATTCATGACAGTTAGGAAGCAGAGAGAGGAGTCTACAATCTCCTTTGAGGGTGTGCACTGAGTGATCTACAACCTAACACAAGGGCCCACTTAAGGTTTCTACCACCTCTCAATAAAGTCACAGTGGAGAGCAGCTTTTACCACGTGGTCCTTTGGAACACATACCCAATCCAAATTATAGCATTACATATTCTGTATGCTCTCATCAAAGAATTTACTGACTATGTGTGGGTTTATTCCTATTCCATTACACTGGTCTCTTCCCATTGATCCTCTGTATCTATTTCTATGTCAATATCACCCTTTTGATTACTATAGCCTTGTAATATAGTTTGAAGTCAAAGATGGGATTTTTGTATATTTTTTCTCTTTCCTTAAATTGTTTTGGCTATTTGGGGCCTTTCATGATTTCATATGAATTTTAGGATTGCATTCTTTCTTTGGAATATTCCCTTGTAATTTTGTTAGCAATTGCATTGAATATGTAGATTGCTTTAGGTACTATGGGCAATTTAACAATATTAATTCTTCCAGTCTATGAACAAGGGGTATCTTTCCATTTATGTATGTCTTCTTCAATTCCTTTCATCAGTGTTTTATAATTGTTAGAATATAGAATTTTTACCTTGGTTAAGTTTATTTCTAAGTATGTTGTTATTTTTATGCTATTGTCAATGGGATTAAGGCTTACAAATGTCAGATATATGAAAAGGTGGTTGATACCACTATTCATAAAGGAAATGCAAACTAAAACCATAATTGACTATCCCCCTTACAACTATCAGGATGGCTGTTATCAAATGGACAACAGGTAACGTGATGATGAGGGGGTGGAGAAAAGGCAACCTTTCTATACTGTTTTGGGGGAATATAAATTGGCATAATCATTATGAGAAAAAGCAGGAAGATCCACAAAAATTAAAAATATAACTACTATGTGATCCTGCAGTTCCACTTCTGTGTATACATCCAAAGAAGTTAGAGTCAGTATCTCAAAGAGATACTCACAACCCCATGTTCCTTTTTGCATGATAAATTGTAGCCAAGTTATGGAAACAAGTGGTCCCTGATAGATGAATAGATAAAGAAAATGTGACACACACACACGCATACACACACACACACACACACACACACACACACACACTCACACATTTATTCCATGATGAGATGATGAGATAGTATTTAGCCATGAAAGGAAGGAAATCCTCCATTTGTGACAACATAGATGAACCTGGAGAACATCATGCTAAACAAAGTTAGCCGTACATTGAAGGACAAGTATCATATGTTCTCTTTTACATGATGAACCTAAAAATTCCTGACTCACTGAAGGAGAAGGTAGAATGGTGGCTGTCAGGGGCTGGGAGGTGGGGGAGTGGAATTGGTAGATATTGATTAGACAGTATAAAATTTCAGTAGTAGAATAAATTAAGTTCTGGTAATTTAAGGCAAAGCATTATAACCATAGTTAAGAATACTATGTTGTGTACTTGAAATTTGATGAAAGCTTTTAATTGATCTCACCACATATGCATACATACTTACACACAAATGGTAACCATAGCGGTGATGAATGGGCTAATTAATTTAGCTATATCAGTCCATACAGAGTGTATACATATTATCAAATAATAATATTGTATATCTTGAATATATCTATTTTATTTGTCAAATATTTAAAATTTTAAAAAATCAGAAATAGATTTGAAAGATGCAGTACATATCAGTGATAGGACATGTTGATATATAGCCTTTTTTTCCCCCCAGAATACGTTTTGCCTCTGTTTTGTAGTGATTGAAACTTAGAATGGTGTCACACAAAAAGGCCCTAATGTCAGGGCACATATATTTTATTGTTGCCAATAACAAGTAAGCCAGAAATTGGCTGTTATCATTTATAGAACCCATAAAAAGAGCAATAAGCAAGGATGGTAGGTGAGCTAAAATTCCAAAGAACTAGATTGTTTAGGAGTAAAATACATCCTAATTATTTCTCATCTACAAACACATTTCCTAAATATTTCTATAGACTGAGAACTAGATAGAGGTTAAATGGAGATGTTGGACATAACATTCTATGAGAAAATACTATTAGTACTTACACTTTGGTTTAGTAAACTGTAAGCTTGGAGTGGCATATATAAGAATATTTTTGTTGCACTATTGGCAAATTGTCAACCCTAGAAAAGTCCCTAAATGCTGGTATGCCTCAATTCCTCCATTTGTAAAACATGAGTGTCTGTCATATAAATATGTTAACAAAACTTGTTATAGTCGAATGCAGAGACACCGAAAAGAAAAATTAGATCTTTAGAAGTGAAACACTGAATTTCTTGATATTTGTGTTTTTTCCCCCAGCAAAGGGAGATCTGAAAAGATGTTAAGTACAACTTCTTCTAAAGTTATTTAATGTCACCCAGTGACTGCCTATAGAAAACAATGTTTTCACCAACAATAAATACTGAAGAATTAAATGGCCTCATCTTACACATGAAACAAAAATGGAAAAAGGAGGAAAATTTTGTTCCTCTTTCTTGAATTCAACTTACAAGTAATTTCCTGAAATGAGAAGCGATAGTATCTGATCCTCACAATGCGCATATTTAGACAGAGAACTGTAGATGTAGGGTGACAATAAGGTATCTAGAAGGCCATCGGTACAATGTGTGCATGGATTCAACTGTAATCACTAAACAAATGATCATCACAGAAAGAGGAAACTTCTTGGAAGAGGCTAAGTAGTGCCAGTGTCAGAAAGAAAAAGACTAAAATCCAAGTCCATTAAGGTTTTTAAATACATCTAGAGAAATTATATATATATATAATTATATATATATAATTTAAATTTTTTATTAAATAGAAGTTTAGAGAAAGGAAACATTGAAAAGGCAATTTTAGGATATTTTTCCAATCACTGCCCATGGCTGAGAATGTGCAGCCCAAAAGCTAATTATGTCTGATGCCATAGATGTGTTTCCTAAATACCATTGATATATGATATTAAAATATCTGTTGCATTAAAATACCAATTCTCTTTACTATGGTCTATAAATATGAAGGGGTTGATTAATTATAATCCAGTTCTCCTTGTGCCTCATATAGCGCAACCTAGGGAGTAGTGGGGACACAAAAGGGACTCCAATGACAACAGAGAACCCTCAGTGGTGCAAGGAAAGGGGTACAAGGGAAGGGGAAGGGCAGGAAAGAAGTGAATCTATGGAATTACTATCATAAACAATGTGTACATATGAAATTATACCAACATCATTCTCAGTACTACATGTTGGAAGGGAGGCAGGGGGGAGGGAAACCAAGAGCTGTGTGCATGTATGTTAACACCAAACTGATACTCATTGTGATGTGAGACTACAATGCACCAATAAAAACATATAAAAATAAAATAAATAGTATTCTTTTACTTTAGAAGGTAGACTTAAAGGTATAAAGGAGAATTGTTGTTATATATTTTAGCCTCTGCTTATTATAATTGTCAACATGAGTCAAATTCCCCAAACAATCAAATCTGGAACTTATCAGTAAGTCTATGGGCCCACTGACGACATCAAAAATAAACTCGCACAAAAAATACACATTGGCTGCCGAATATGCATGAGATATTGAGATAAAAGATGATGAAAGAAAATATTCAAATGCAGTTGATTTTTTAATATTTTAGTAGTACTTCTTCATATTCAGAATCCTTTTAAAAATTAGAATCAGTTAAAAATTAAAACTATTCTTATCTTAAGTTCATATCTGTATTTGTGCTGTGGATTGTACCCAGGGAATCCCATTATATTCAGTAATAATTTAAGCAAGTATAGACCCTAAGATTTGCCACAGGGAGTGGAAAAAAGGCTAACATTACATTCCATGTCACCAAACTTTTAGTTATCTAGGACAATTCTACAGTTCACAAGTCACAGCGAATCTTTAGACCATTGATTAAAGATTTTTTAAAAATCCATGCGTACACACAGGCACTACAGCATAAACAGTATCATTCTACTTTACCAAAAATCAGACACACTGGAATTTGCCTCATTGTTATTTTGCTTGGTTTTGAGGTCTACATTGACTTAATATTGTTCAGAAAGGAAGTCTTAATCTCAGGACTCAAACAGTTAAGAAGAGGTTCTATAAGCTCCCCTGAGGACTTGAGTAACCAGTGAATATCTGTATATTCCCTTAAAAAGAAAATATTCCCTTAAAAGAAAATATTCCATGTGTGAATAATTTATCATATTTTCCTGTTTATTTATTAGCTTATATGCAATATCATTTTACATTTTACACACATGATTATAGCTTTGTTTAAAAATCATACACATCCTCAGCTTATAATGTTATCAAAATATAGATAACATCAACATTAAAAATAAACATGAACAATAAGTCACTCTCCAAATTATATTATTATTATTATTATTATTATTATTTGCAGTACCAGGGATTGAATCCAGGGGCGTTCTAACTCCGAGCTACACCCCCAGCCCTATTTTTATCCTTTATTGAAACCGGGTCTCACAAAGTTGCGGAGGGTCTCACTAAGTAGCTGAGGCTGACCACAAACCCGGATCCTCTGGTCTCTGCCTCCTAAGTACTGGGATTACAAGTGTGCATCACCACGCCCGGCTCCAAATTATATTATTTTTAATCCTTTGAGTTGGATTTGCTTGTAGCCACTAAAAATATTAAATTCTGTAAAAATTGCCCTCTGAGAAACACATTTAACTATCAGGTCTATAGTTCAGAGAGTAGCTGACAAAGCCTATACACAGACACAATCAGTCACTTTGTGATTGATTATGTATTTTTAGTAGAAATGACAGTTTATTATACTTTAAAGTTGGAAGCATCGAAGAAGATATACTAATACTGTGACAACACTAACCAAGCCAGCATGGAAAGTGACAAGATAGACAACACTGAGAGAAAAAAAATAGTAAATTTATGACTAGTTTGGGACTAACTAACCCCACTGCAGTAACTAGCTCTTAACTGCAACCAGCAATGCTAGGCACAAGAGCTAAGCAATACAGTGAGCTCTACTGTAATGCAAGCAACATAAACACTTTAGGATCTGTCCAGGGTATAAGGTAGGGAAGACAAATCCTTGATGTGAACAACTAAGCAGGCAGAGTTCTGAGAGAGAGTTGCATAGAGGTAGGAGGAGATGCAAGAGTGGGGGATGGGATGCTGGCGCCATCATGTTAAATGGAACTGGAAAGAGCTGGACTGTTTCCAGGTTCTGTCCAAGTGTGCTGGTGCTGAGACCCTGAGTTTTAAGTTACAGTGATGTATTAGGCTACTGCATAGGAAAATAGAGCACTTGCAGATAACACCCACAGTGGAAGCAACTGCAGAAATAGCACTCTGTCTTAGACAAAGTTCATTAACTTGAGTCTCATACATGGGCAGTGGATCCTTAGGCATGCTTCAACTAGAAATGCCTTGACTAGGACAAAGGTAAAGGGACTATTGAGCCTGAGAGATAAAGCCTGCCTGTAATCCCAGTACTTGGGAGGCTGAGACAGGAGGATCGCAGGTTCTAGTACAGTGTGCACTAATTTAGGGAGACCTTGTTTCAAAATTTAAAATATAATAAGAAAAGGGCTGGGAATGTCGCTTAGAGGTAGAACTCCGTTGGGTCCAATCCCCAATACATGTATACTAAATAAACAAATAAATAAATAAAAGAATAGTGCATTTGAGTTGATAACTTAGGTAAAACTGGAGATGATCAATTTGCAGAGACATTGCATTTTGTTCTATAATTTTCAAAAAAAAGGGGGGTTGTCCATAGGAAAATGTCAGTAGATACAAGAAGTGAATGCATTGATAAGATAATATATCTGCTAATGGAAGTCTCATCTCCTATCCTCTAGACACTAAAGTGTCAGTTGAGCTAAAGATTAACAGACTTCTACCACTAAGTATTTAGATTGTTATAGTGAATTAAAACCACTTGGTGACTTCATGTTAGACAATTGACTTAGTATAGAAGGTGCCACCCTTTTTGAAATTACTAAGTCTGTATTATGTAGTCACTTCTAGCTTCACACTGGCTACAAAGAAGAGAAAAAAAATAAAATATGGAATGAGAAAAAAGATAAAGTGAGAAGGTCCAGCAACAACCATTTTCACTAATTTTTTTTTTTTTTTGCGGTACCGGGGATTGAACCCAGGGGCATTCTACCTCCGAGCTATACCCCTGGCCCTATTTTTTATCCTTTATTTTGAAACTGGGTCTCAGGAAGTTGTGGAGGGCCTCACTAAGTAGATGAGGCTGGCCGTGAACTCAGATCCTCCTGTCTCCGCCTCCCAAGTACTGGGATTACAAGCATGCGCCACCACGCCCAGCTCCATTTTCACTAATTTGTTTGCCAATCTAGATTAAGACTGTGGAGTTTCAAACTCTATTCTTGAAAAGGTCTACGTGAATTTTAGCAATGTGTCTTGACTACAGTTTTTAGGGTGGAGACAATTCCAAATGAAAGGTAGCTTTTGCAAAGATTAAAAATTGAAATAATCAGAGCTTGGCATGGTGGTACACACTTGTAATCCCAGTACTTGGGAGGCTGAGACAGGAGGATCACAGGTTCGAGGCCAGCCTCAGCTTCTTAGGCCCTCTGCAACTTAGTGAGACCCTGTTTCAAAATAAAGAATAAAAAATAGGGCTGGGGGTATAGCTTGGAGGTAGAATGCCCCAGGGTTGAATCCCCAGTACTGCAAAAAACAAAATTGAAATAATTAAATGTTACTTTGGGAGGAGCCGTTCAGGGAGGCTGCTATCTTTTAATCTAGTTTCCCTGCTCAGTATTTTATGAACACAAATGTTTTCAAATCACTAGAGGAAAATAAACCTTACAAAACAAAACTGTGATAAAAACTAATTATATTTTAAATGTTTCTTAAGGTATGTTTCTTTTTCAAGGAGTAAATATCATTTAATTTACTCAATAATAATAATTTAAAGGTCATAAACTACCTTTTTCCCTCCCTCTTTGACACCTTTGTGCATTCATCTCATTGTTTGACTGTTTACTTCATGTATTCAGTAATATAAATTCCTTGGCATTTAGCTGGATCTTTTTTCCCCTTGCGGTTTGAAGTTCTTTCCCTTTTTTAATTAGATTGACCTTTTGGTTCACTTGAATGCCCTCAACCTGACAAAGAATAACTGTTCTCTTCTAAGGCTACCAGAAATGAACAGAAAAAGAGTGAAAACACTGACAAAAATGATAATTTTTGATGCAGTGTTCTGAGTAATATATTGTATAATTGTTGCTTTTCATTGTCACTAACATCTAGAAATGTGTGGCTCTGCCCAGTTCTTAGAGATTTAATGTGATGAACGGATCTACATTTTCTCAAGTTAACACTTTTACAGGGCTCCTTGAGACTAATGTATTTAAAATGGCTTTTAAATATCTCTGCTGACCTGACTTAGTTTCTAAAGCCCAATGTGTAATTTGGCTGAAATGAAAAATGTGACTCATCCTCATTTTCATTCTGCACTGTGTGTATGTGCATAGATATACGTACATACTTGTACACATAGGTGCATATATACATATATATATACACATGATATATATACGCACATGTGTAAACACATGAGCTCACACACACACATAAAACATATCCTTTCTTATTTAGAAAAGTAAATTTTAAAGAATATATAGCACTGTAGCTGTCTGCTGAAGTTTCATCTTTACTGTCATATTATCCAACAAACTCTGTGGAATTTAAATATTTACCATGCACTCTCCCATACACATGACTAGGTACACATGACATATGTAACTCATATAATTGTAGATGAAACTAGGTAATTACTAAACTATCTTTTATATTATTGAAACTAAGTAGTAGTAACTCAAACACATTGTGATAATTTAAAATGATTGAAATTCTAGGGTAAGCACTAAGAAAATAACTGGAGTATGCTATAAGAGAAATGAGAAGAGAATCAAAATGGTATATATGCGCAAAAGTGAATGAAACAAAATAAAGGCAGCAAGAGAATATTTGAGGAACAAAAATGTTATGACATATAGAAAACTGGAAAAAGTGCTGCCTTACCAGTAATCTCATTATATTTGAATGGATTATGGAACTCCAGTTAAACAGCAGTGTTTAGCCGGGCATGGTGGCGCATGCTTGTAATCTCAGTATTTAAATTTGGAGGCTGACATGGGAGGATTGCAGGTTCGCGGCCAGCCTCAGCAACTGAGGGAGACCGTGTTTGCAAATACAAAATACATTAGGGTTGGAGGTGTAGCTCAGCAGCAGAATGCCCCTGGGTTCAATCCCCAGCACCAAAAAAAAAAAAACCACAAAGCAATGTTTAGCAGAAGGAAAGAACAAAACATGTGCAACTATTGCTCTTTATAGAAATGCACCTTAGATCTTTAGAGAAGATATTTTCACTTTTATAAAACACACAATACTTTAACAATGAAGTATATAAATAACATTTCATCCAAATAGTAAGCCAAAAAAGTTGGACTGCTTATATTAGGCAAAATATACTTTAAAAAATAACATTTTAATAAGACATGGTAAAACCATCAAGAACACAACTTTAAGTATATATACATCTAACAACATAGTTTCCAAATATATAAAACAAAACTGACAAAATTGAAAGAATAGATTTACTACAGTAAATAGAAACTTCTATGGTTTATTTAAAAATGCATGTATCAACTAGACAGAAGAGCAAGGAATAGAAAACTTGAACTGTACTATCAAGCAAGTTTACCTACACATATATAAAACATAGCACCAGTCAACATCAGAATACATTTTCTTCTGAAGTACATATGGAACATTATTCAGGATAGATCATATGTTAGGTTACAAAAAATCTCACTAAAATTAAGAAGACCGACTTTGTAAAAAGTATCTTCTTCAGCCATAATGGAATGAAAGTAGAACTCAATAACAGGAAACCTGAAGAATATGTGACTATGAGAAAAAAAAAAACTCTTAACTAATGAGTCAAAAAGAAATAACAAGGAAAATCACTTGAGATAAGTGAAAAACAAAAATGAGATACACCAAGACTTATGAAATGCAGCGAAAACACTTCTGAGAGGGAAGTTTGTAGTTATAAAAGTCTACATTAAAAAGACAGTACATAACAAACCAACAGTCCAACTTTCCACCAAAAGAAAATAGAACAAGGAGAGCCGACTGTACCCAAAGGAAGCAGAAGGTAAAAATACGGATAGATGAATGAAATAGAATATTTAAAACAGTCAATACAACCAAAAGTTGGTTCTCTGAACAGATCAAATCAACAATCTTTTAATAAGACTGGCCAAGGGCAAAAGACAGAAGTACTAACATCAGATATAAATTTTGATATATTGCTAATGGTCTTACATATTTTAAAGGATTTTAAAAACTACTGTGAGCAAATATATACCAATAAATTAATTTGCCTAGATGAAATAGGCATCATAGAAACACACCAAATACTGAAAATAATTCAAGAAAAAAATGGAAAACAAGACTAGATATATTTCCTAAACAAAAAGGCTAGGATGAAATAGCCTTACTCATGTGTTCTATCAAACATTTAGCAAAGAATTAACACAAGTCTTTCTCAAAATCTTATTAAAAGCAGGAGAAGAGTTGATAATCATTACTTTGATACTGAATTTCAAAGACAAAAACATTACAAGCAAACAAAACTGCAGACCAATAGCTCTTATGAATAAAGAGGCAAGAATTCTCAATGTAATACTAGCATACCAAATACAGAAGCATATTAAAAGGATTATATATCATGACCAGGAATATCCAGCTACATTTTTGCTGATATGCAAGTGTGGAACAATGTAGGAAAAATAATCATTGTAACACATGACAATACAAGTGTACTAGTCGGCTTTTTTGTTACTGTGATCAAAATACTGGACAAGAAAAACTTAGAGGAGAAAAGGTTTATTTGGCTAATGGTTTCAGAGATTGAGTCCATGGTCAGTAGGCTCTAAGAAACATCATGATTAAAGGGTGTGGCTGAGAAGAAGGCTGAGTTCATGGCACTGGGAAGAAGAGAGAAGGAGGGTACAACAACAGATATCATCCCCAAGGCCATACCACCAGTGGCATACTTCCTCCAACTATACCCTACCTGCCTACACTTAACACCCAGTAAGTCCATTAAAATTATTAATCCAACAATAGATTTATCCATTGATGATAGTAGAGTCCCAATTCAATTATTTCACTTCCAAACATTTTTTATTGCCAATACATAAGCTTTTATGGGAACATTCTATATTCAAATTATAACAACAATGAGGAAAACATATTCAGACTCAATTCCTATGATATAGATCAATGCAGAAAAAAGTACTTTCCAAGAGAGAAAAATTGAAAAGCAAAACCTTCTCAGAAAACTTGGAATACAAAGGCAATATGATAAAAGTCTTTATTGAAAACCTACATCTACTCAGAGAAAGGACTGAAAGCTATTCTCCTAATGCCAGACACATGATAAGAATGCCCACTTAAATGACTGCTACTTAGTATCATACTATAATTTCTATCCAAAGCAATTGGGCTAGAAAAAGAAATAAAAGACATACAGATTGGAACTGTAAAATTATCTCCATTCTCCATTCTCAGATGATATTATCTTATATAGAGAAAATCCTAAACAATCCACAAAAACAAAATTAATAAGTGAATTCAGTAAAATTGCTATATAAGAGATCGACATACATACATCAGTTGAATTTTTATACACTAGAAATGAGCAATCCAAAAAAGAAATTTAAAAGCAATTTATTTTTCAGTGGTATTAAAATAATAAAATACAGTCAGTTTTCTGTAACCATGGGTCCCATAAACCTGGATTCAAACAACCAAAGATCAAAAGTATTTTTTTAACTACATGTGTATTGAACATGTATAGATTTTTGGGGTCATTATTCCCTAAACAATACAGTACAACAGCTGTTTACATGTATTATGTATTATAATTAATCTAGAAATTATTTAATATACATAGGAGAATATATGTGTATTAAATGCAAATACTGCACTGTTTTGTATAAGACAAGCATATATGTGGGGAGGTCCTAAAACCAGTATCCCTCAGATACTGAGGAACAACTGTATTTAGGATTAAATTTAGCCAACGTAGTACACAAGGTATATGCTGAAATCTATAAAATATTGATGAGAGAAATTAAATAGGATCTAAATAAATGGAAAGATATCCTGAATGTATGCTAAATATTAAGATAACAACTTTTGTCCAAAGTGATATACATATTCAACTCAATTCCTAACCAAATACTAATAGCTTTTGTCAAAGAAATGGAGAGGTTGATCTTAAATTTCATATGGAACTTGGGGTGATGGATATATTCCTTATCAAGATTATGGTGCTGGTATACATATGAAAACTTAAAACATATGCAATTTGTTTTACTTCAAGAATATCTCAATATGCTACTAAAATCAACACATCATTGCTTTTCTTTGTGTTTGAAAATGTGGAGATAACAGCACTTACTTGAGAATCAAGATGACATTTTTACAGTGGACTCCTGATTACTTGTAAAGCAATGTTCTTGTTATTTTCTTTCTTCTACATATCTCGAAACTTTCAAGGTAAACACATTTAGTTTATACTTGAATTTATTAATAAGATTTAAGTTGTTATCTCAGTAATGCATTCTGAATTGCTATGCTTTAACAAATAATTTTTATTCCACTACATTTTCAATCCTTTTCTCTACCAGTCACTTTGACCTATTTGCATTAGGTCCCGGTTATCCTCTAGGGGGTGTGCCAGTAAGGGTTGAAATGATCAAAGGTTACAAAAGAACAATAGAGCAGAATAAAAGGGGTCTGGACAGTCTCCTATGGATAAATTGCTCTTGATTAACTCGTGAATAAATTGTTCAATGATTAACTATAGTTAGACTAGCAAAATTAACTCCATCTCTTGAGGTGAAAGGAAAAAGTAAAGATATTGGAAAGACTGAAATTTAAGAATACCTCTGAAAGGAAAGTTAAAGTCTGTTGTAGAAATATTAATTCCTACTTTCTTACTGCTTAAACCAGTAGATGATGCTTCTAATTTAATACACAGAGAAAGAGAGAGAGAGAGAGGAGTATCCATTTTAATGCTAGTATAGCAGATTATTTCTTCCCAGTATAAAACTGATGAGCACTTTGAAATCTTTTTTTGCCATGATAAAACTAGTGTTAGTGTTGTTTTCTCTTTATTTTAACATAAATGAAGAATTGTTAAATCTTATCTGACACTAATATCATACATGGTATTTTGGGTTCTCTGCTGAATATAATATTGTTTTTTGCTGTTTTATGGGAGTCTATGTAATTTACTGCTGTAAGACTCAGCAGTTATCAGAATGAGGTATAAATGGTAATGAATGGTGATTAAGTTCCCTGCTTGGATACATTGAGCTTTTATTATCATGCTAGGATGCTTTTCATAATATTCTTGAATACAAGGAACACATGTTAATTGAACTTCACATCCAATTCCAACTAAGTACATTAGCAGAACATTAGCTCATTAGACAAAAAGAAAAAAAGTAGAAAAAAGTAGACCCTTATTTTGCTATCGTTTAAGAAATTTATAATGATTTTTAGTGTCATTTGGGAAGAAAGAAAGAAAATATTTTCACATTCCAGGTCTCTTTTTTACTTTGATGCTTTTCTTGGCATATGTATGTCTGTCTATCTATCATCTATCTATCTATCTATCATCTATCTATCATCACCATCATAATCATCTATCTATCTTTACACAAAACAAAGGAGGTCTCACTGCCATGATTTTGTTATGTAATATGGACAGAATACTTTGTTTTAGGAAAGATGCTTATTTACAAAACTAACAATCTGTTTATTTTCACCTTTGTAACTTCAGCTTAGTTTTTCCAGTCATGTGACTGCTTGCTGCAGACCCTATCCAATCTCTATACCTGTACTATCTTCCACTTTAAATGGGAAGGGAAAAACATACACAAATTACATCCTGTATATTATGTAGTACATTAAAGGGAAATAAAACCTGTGTACAATTTTAAAGTAGTGCTTTCTTTAGCTAAACTATAAACTGCTAGAAGAAATTGTTTTACCCCCCTTATATTTTGGGGTCCCTAAATCTGGTCCCCCATTCCCTTTCCTTCTTCCCAAAGGAATACTGATTTTCATAGGTACCATTTTTTTTCCTCTGAGTAGATCTTTGGTGTAAGCTCTTTATGGCAGTCCCTCTGCTGTTGGTTAGTGATTGGTTAAGTTAAAGGCATTTGCATATTACTTCAGCTGAGGAGACGTGACTGACACTGTGCTACAAAGAAAAATGTTTAGAAATAAGAACAATTTCTCTGTGACTCAGTTAAGGGTAACAACCTTGCATACATATTTAAGTTATTTGTCTTAAATATGTAGATTTTGTTTACAGTTACTATAGATCTTGTTTACATTTTTTAATATAACAATATATTTTGAATACTTATTCGTGGTAGTACATGCAGAGCTAATTCCTGTCAGCTATACTATACTCAAATGTGTGGCTCATATGTAGCTAGTCCATTTTGTTGGCACTTGAGTGTTTCCAATATTTTATTGTTACAAATGACAATTTTTTGGTTGTGTACACATGGACATACACAAAGCCCAAAATCTATTTCTCTGTATTTTTTTTCTGGAACTGACATATAAAATTGCTGAAGTTGTCTAGTGTGAGGAAACACCTAGGATTATAGGATCCTAATGATGTACATAACAAGCAGCCTTCAGCATATATTTGAGCACTGAGTTAATGAAGTCTAGAATCTTCCTATGACTAAATTTTAGTCACATGAGGTAACATTTTTCTTTATTGTTGCAAACCAATTTGAATTCTAGTCATTATATTTCTTGCAGCAGAATGTGTCCTATTAGGCACCCACTAAATATTTGGTTGATTATAATAGTAATCAATTACTCTGGGCAATTCTTAACATTATTTTGCTGAAAATATTACTCCAATTGGTGAAGAAAAAAAGTATGAAATTATATTCCAGATTCTCCAAAATTTTCTATTGTATTTAAATAGGTTCTTGAAAATGTTTATGGAACATCCCCATTTATTGGTAACAATGAATTTAAAAAATAGACAGAGGTTCACTCTTCTTGCCAACGAAGGCATAGAAAGAGATGCCAACATTAACAAAAACAACAAAACAATAGAAAGCAAGATGATTGTAGTTGTGTCAGTTGCTATGAAGGAACAGCTTAGTAAATTTTGAAAGAATCTAACTGAAGGGAACATGGAGTAAAAAGGGGATTTAAGAAGACTAGACACAAAAATTCTTAAGTCTCCTGCCACATAATGGAATGGGAGGGGTGTGATTAGACAGTTTCAGAATAGAATGTATGAAGGCATGGTCTCAAACAGATTTCTCACTACTGTAATCAAAAACAACTGAACATGCAATGTAGAGGTAGGAAAATTTATTTGCTCACAGTTTTGGCAATTTTAGGGTTTAGTCCATGTCAGGCCGGACCTGCAGAGGTCAGGGAATGGTGATGAGAAGCAGAGAGCAGGAGAGAGCAAGACTCTGCTGTCACATCATAGAGGACAGAAGCAAGAGAAAGAGGAGGAGGAGGGACCATGTATAATCCCCAAGGCCACATCGCCAGGAACTCCCTCCTCAACCAAGCCTTACCTTCAACATAGCTGCATTGTTTCTGTGATAGATGAGGAACGTTCTGAATTCAAACCACAACAGGCATATTCAAGAAATTAAAAGCAAGTTTGCCAGGTTTTAGTGTGATAGCAATCTGGCCACATGAAGGGACAGAAGGGGAGTATACCCAAGCGATTCCGATCATATCCCATATTGAGAAATAAAACAACTCAGAGACTTTTAGCAAAACTATTTGATGAAAGCCAACAGATTCAAAAGACTATAAGGTAGATGTGGTTTGATTATACCCTACCAAAAGTCAGTGCATGCTTGTCTGTGAAACTGCTGCTGAGGAGGAAAGAATCAGAAATAAAGACGAATCAGAGTCCATACAGAAACTCATTAGACTGTTCATATAAAAACATTTTCATGCCAAATATATTTTATTTTTCTACTCCATGCTCATAAAAACTACCTAATTTAAAAGTAATTGGAGGCAGTATGTAAGAAAGCCAGTTCAATGGATTGAATGTTTATTTCCCTTCAAATTTTATATGTTGAATTCTACCCCATAGTAAGGTGGCATTAGGAAGTGGGGGCTTTGGGAGACAATTAATTCAAAAGGGTAGAGCTTCTTGAGGGATTAGTGTTCCTATAAAAGGGACCCCAGAGAGTTCTCTGGCTCTTTTTCTACCATATTAGAGTATGAGAGAAGACAATGGCCTGCAACCCCAAAGAGGGCCCTCATCAGCACCTAACCACGTTGACACCTTGATTGTGGAGTTACTGCCTATAGAACTTTCTGAGCTACCCATTCTATAGTATATTTGCTATAATGATCCAAAAACTAAAGATTTTTTCCTATATCCAATATAAATTATACCAATTTATCTTGTTTCATGCTAGAAAATATAATCGTTTTACTAGAATTGAACTTTAACCAAAATATTGAGTGCCATGAAAATTAGTTTAAAAAGCTATTTCATCAAACAAAATCCTGTCTTTTAACAGGTCTGTTCACTTATTTTAACTTAAAAGTGATAAACACAGGAATTCCATCCATATTTGGGAAGTTATAAATTTGTCTTAATCAGTTGTAAATAATATATTTTAAAATGTCTTTGTGTATTCTAAAGGTAAAACATATGAAATTAGGGGTTTAAAGGAAGGCAGCAAAAGATAAGAAAATAAGTGCTGGCAAGAATGTAAAGAAAACGGAACAATTCATACTGTTGGTAGAACTGTATATCAATTATGGAAAATAGTACATCCATTATTCACAATAGACAAGACATGAAACCAACCTAAGTGTCCATGAACACATGGATACAGTGTGCTATATATATCTAAATAAATACTACTCTGTTATATAAAAAGTATAGGAATCCTGTCATTTGTGACAACATGGTTGAACATTATGGACATTATGTTAAGTGAAATAAGCCAGGCACAGAAAGGCAAGTACCACATGGTCTCACTTTATATGTGTAGTCTGACAAAGCTGATCTCATTGAAAAAGAGGAATGGAAGGGGAAAGAGTAGATATTGTTCATTGGAACAAAGTTATAATTAGGTAGGAGGAATAGGTGAGATGTTTTATTGCATAGTAAAGTGATTATAGTTAATAACAATGCATTGTCTGTTTTAAAATAAATAGAATTTTGAATGTTCTTAACAAAAACAAATTATAAATGTTTGAAGGTATAGATATGCTACTTAACCTGATTTTAACATTATACAATATATACATATAAAAAATCACATTGTACAATTACTATGTATCAAAAATTTTAAAAATTAAAGAAAAGAAGGCAGCTTCAGTGGCAGCAGCTACAGTGGATAATTTGATGAATTTCTGTTTGATTTCCAAGACATCTACTCAAGATCCAGATAAAACAGCATGATTTATAAAAATCCATTGACTAAAAGGTCAAATGTTTTCCCTCATATGCGGAAGCTAAGGAAAAATTGGGATACAAAAGAGTCTCTAGACAAAGGAGGAGAAACCCTAGTGGACTGAAGGAGGGGGCCTAAGGGAGGGAGTAGGGTGGAGGAAGTTGCAGTCTCACAGAGTGTGTGAGGGAGTATGGTGGGGATTGGGGGAGATTCACTGAGTGCTGTGTGCATGTATGTCTCTATCACTCTGAACTTCATCATGATGTATGATTACAATGCACAAATAAAAACATCCATTGAATAGATCAGTATCTTGAAAAGGATTCTTTAGTAATCACATCATGAAATTGAGCTTGGAGAAAACATCTCTATGTAGTCTCTCATACAACATAGAGGAATCATTTATCATACAGAGGGGGTTCAAACATAAGACACAGAGTTAGACAGGATCTTTTCTAAGGCCTATTAACCCAAATAATCAGGTAGAAACATAGAAACAGGTAACAAGGGTGAATTGAATGATAGGCATTTTTAATATTATTAGAAATTTTCTATCTAATGGGGTTAGATGGAATATTGGTGTAGTTTTGATTTACATTTCCCTGATTTCTAATGATGTTGAACATTTTTTCATGTATTTATTGGCCATTTGTATTTTTTCTTTTGTGAAGTGTCTGTTTAGTTCAATTGCCCATTTCTTGATTGGGTTATTAGTTTTTTTAGTATTAAGTCTTAAGTTCTTTGTATAGTCTAGATATTAGTCTTCTATCTGAGGAATAGCTGGCAAAGATCTCCCATTCTCTAGGCTCTCTCTTTAGACTCTGGGTAATTTCCTTTGATGAGCAGAAACTTTTTGGTTTAATGCCATCCCATTTATTAATCAGAATGGCAATCATTAAGAAGTCAAACAACAATAAATTCTGGCAATGATTTGGGAAATGGGAACTCTTCTTCACTGTTGGTGGGTTGCAAATAAGTACAGCTGCTGTGGAGACCAGTGGGGAAATTCTTCAGAAAACTTGGAAAGGATTCACAATATGATCCAGCTATAACACTCCTGGGTATCTTTCCAAAGGGATTTAAATCAGAATATTATAGTAATATATGCATATCCATGTTTATAGCAGCACGATTCACAATAGCCAAATTATGGGACCAATCTAGATATTCATCAACAGATGAATGGATTACAAAATTATGGGAAATACATACAATGGAATTCTACTCAGCAATAAAGAAGAACAAAATGATGTCACTTTCAGGACAATGGATGGACCTGGAGAACATTATGTTAAGTGAAATTTTCCAGTCACAGAAAGTGAAGGATGATATGTTTTCTCTCATATGAAGAAACTAGGGAGTAATCGGGATACCAGAAGTTCTTCAGATAATGTAGGAGAAACTCCAGTGGAGGGAGGGAGGTGATGTAGGTGAAGGGGGAGGGGGAGAGGAAGAATCAATGAAGGAATCACTTCCATTGATATTATGTACATATGTGAGAATACCAATGCCAATCTCAATATCCTGTATGGGGAAGGGGGGAGTGGATAGGGAGCCGGGGGGAAGCGCACCAAGTGCTGTGTGCATGTATGTCACTATCACTATGAACTACATTATGATGT
>PVJS01037259.1:0-20018 GCA_004027185.1 Glis glis
GCAGGGGCGTTCTACCTCCGCGCTACGCCCCCGGCCCTATGTTTTTTTTTTATGCTTTATTTTTTGAAACCGGGTCTCACGAAGTTGCGGAGGGCCTCACTAGGTAGAGAGAGAGAGAGAGAGAGAGAGAGAGAGGGGAGAGAGAGAACGATCAATTGATCGATCGCGCGCACATGCTTATTCTTTATTTTGAAACAGGGTCTCACTAAGTTGTGGAGGGCCTCACTAAGTAGCTGAGGCTGGTCATTAACCGGGATCCTCCAGCCTCAGTCTCCCAAGTACTGGGATTACAAGTGTGCGCCACCACACCGAGCTCTGATTTTATTTCTAATTTGGAAACAGGGTCTCACTAGGTTGATGAGAGTCTCACTACTTGCTGCGGCTGTCCTTGAACCTGCAATCCTCCCGTCTCAGCCTCCCAGTACTGGGATTACAGGTGTGTGCCACCATGCCCGTCTCCAGCATTAGTATTTTGAAGAGCTCTCCCAGATGACTCTAATGAGAAACACTGGCTTAAAAGAAATGACCCTTCTGTGCATAAGAAATTATCCGGGGGAGGGTTCAAACCCCAGTACTGCAAAAAAAAAAAAAAAAAGAAAAAGAAATTATCCAGAGGTCTCATTAAAAATGCAGTCTTCTAGCTGGGCGTGGTAATTCATGCTTGTAATCCCAGTACATGGGAGGCTGAGACCGGAGAATCACAGGTTCGAAGCCAGCCTCAGCAACTTAGTGAGGCTCTCAGCGACTTAGCGAGACACTGTTTCCAAATAAGAAATAAAATAGGTCTGGGGGTGTAGCCAGGAGGTTCCATCCCCAATACCACACACACGCATACAAATTTAAAAAGGCAGTCTCAGCCAGGCGTGGTGGCACGCGCTTGAAATTCCACTACTTAAGAGCCTGAGACCGGAGGGTCGCAGGTTCACCGCCAGCCTCAGCTACTTAGTGAGGCCCTCCGCAACTTAGTGAGACCCCCTTTTTTTTTTTTTTGCGGTACTGGGGATTGAACGCAGGGGCGTTTTACCTCCAAGCTATACCCCTGGCCCAATTTTTTATACTTTATTTTGAAACTGGGTCTCACGAAGTTGCGGAGGGCCTCACTAAGTAGCTGAGGCTGGGCGCGAACCCGGATCCTCCGGTCTCCGCCTCCCAAGTACTGGGATTATAAGCATGCACCACCATGCCTGGCCTGAGACCCTGTTTTAAAATAAAGAATAAAAAATAGGGCTTGGGGTGTAGCTCGGAAGTAGACTGCCCCTGGGTTCCATCCCCAGTACCACAAAAAAAAAAATTGGGGCTGGAGGTGTAGCTCAGGGGTAGAACACCCCTGGGTTCATTCCCCAGTACCAACCCCCCCTCCAAAAAAAATAATGGAGGGCTGGAGGTGTAGCTTTGAGGTTCAATCCTCAGTACTAAAATAATAATAATAACAATAATAATAATAAATTGGTATGATGGTGCAGACCTGTAATCCCAGTTCCTGGGAGGCCAAGACAGGAGGATTGCTGGTTCCACACCAATCTCAGCAATTTAGCCAGACCCTGTTTCAAAATAAAAAATTAAGTAGGGCTGGAGGTATAGCTCAAAGGTGGAATGCCCCTGGGTTCAATCCCCAGTTCAATAATAATAATGATGATGATGATGATGATGATGATAACAATAGCGACAACAACAAAAATAAGTAAAAATAGAAATCAAATCAAATCATTGAGCTACCTGGGGAGGTAGCTCAATGGTAAGTACCTCTGGGTTCCATTCAATTTTTTTTTAATGTTGGTTTCCATATCTTTCTCCCAGAGTGATTTTATAGGTATAGAGCCAGGAATTCAAAATTCTTTTTTTTTTTTTTTGGTGATGGTGGTACTGGGGATTGAACTCAGGGGCTTTCTACCTCTGAGCTACACCTTCAGCCCCATTTTATTTTTTATTTTGAAACAGGGTCTTGCTAGGTTGCTGAGGGTCTTGCTAAATTGCTGAGGCTGGTGTCAAACCTGCAATCCTCCTGTATAAGCCTCCCAAATACTGGGATTACACACAACCAGCAGGAATTCAAAATTCTCATAGACACCTTTAATGATTCTAATGCAAGTGTTCCACAGAAAACAACCTTAGAAACACCGGCATATAGCCGGGCGTGGTGGCGCACGCTTGTAATCCCAGTACTTGGGAGGCGGAGACCGGAGGATCCGGGTTCGTGGCCAGCCTCAGCTACTTAGTGAGGCCCTCTGCAACTTCGTGAGACGTGGTTTCAAAATAAAGGATAAAAAATAGGGCCGGGGATGTAGCTCGGAGGTAGAACGCCCCTGGGTTTAATCCCCGGTACCACAAAAAAAAAAAAAAAGAAACACCAGCATATACATAAATTGCTCCTCCGTTAACTTATAGTATACATCTCAGTAAACAGGTACCCACTAGCCCACTAGATGACTAGGTTGCTACTTATAGATAAACCCTCTAACACCAATTCCCTCTTGCCATAGTGAGTGAGTTTGAGCCAGGGCATATTTCAAGCCTTCTGCCTGCAGCCTTCCCCACCCCATCCTCCAGTGTGCATGCACAATCACACGCACACACCTGCACATGTGCGCACACCCACCTGCTCATAGGAGATAGGTGCCTGCTTCTGGTGGGACAGCTCCATCAGCGTGCTCAGGTCTGTTCGCAAGTCTGTCTTACAGCCAATAAGCAAAACACGGGTGCTGGGACAATAATCTAGGATTTCTGTCCTCCACTGAAGGGCCATGCAGGAAGAAGGGAAGGGAGAAGGGATAGGAAGAAGAGTCAGTGGCACACAGATACTGGGAGAAGCCTGGTTGGCAACGTCACACACACCACCCAGATTATCAGGAGCCCAGTCCTTGCTCTGAGTCACAGCATGTCCGCTACACTAATTACATCATCTTCCTGCCCATGAGGCCCTTGGTGGCACCAGAGTGCTGACCCAGGAACCCATCCCTTCAGTCAACAGCCCAGTCACCAAGAAGAACACAGGGGCCAATCTCCTCCCACTTCCTGCCACGCAGAGAGAACACGGATCTGCCCCCTCACTCCAGTCAAAGGGCCTCGCAAGTCCAGAATAGCAGGTAGAAGCCAACCGGTCTTTTTCCAAGAAAGGATATAATCCCAGAGTATTCTGGAAAACTAAGCTAATTCCATAAGGCTTTCTGGGACCCTCTGTATAGGCAGACCTTGCCACCCAGACCCAGGCATTTCCTACCAGCAGTTCAGTTCTGGTAGGAAGGGATCAATCTTGTCAGGTCTGGGGTCAAGGTCTACAGAAGCTGCCTCCAAAGGTTCCATCCCCTAACCCTCAAATCACATCACCAGGAGGTTCTCTGATTGTCAGCCCTTTGTTTCCTGCGTTTTCAACACCACCCTCCCTTGCTGGACTTCTGGGAAAAGGGTATAGGATAGTGGAATAGGCAGAAGGCAGAGGGGGAAGGAGACCTGGGTTCTAGTCCCAGAGCTGTAGCTAATGGTGTGGCCCTGGGCAAATCTCTTCCTTCCCTGGCCTCATTTCTTGCTGGTACGCAAGAGTAGAAGATAGAGTCCCCAAGATTCCTGTTCTCCTACTGGATTAGAGGCTGGAGAGTTTATCTACCTTACCTTCTTGAGCGCACTATCCACTGTCTCTGGACGGCTGATGTCAAAGCAGAGTAATACTGCATCTGAATCGCTGTAGCAGAGTGGGCGGACATTGTCATAGTAGGGAGATCCTGGTACAGGGGAGAAAGAACTAATGGTGAGCCATAGCTTTTCCCTCCCCTATAGGCCTAAGCCCAAAGAGCTCTGGGAATACCATTCATGATCCCTTAGGATCTATCCATATCTCAAGGGAATGTGCTACAGCCCGGAAGCTTGGAATCTGACCACCTGCCAGAAGGCTGTGCAAAAGTATCATCTCCCAAGCCGGGCGTGGTGGCACACGCTTGTAATCCCAGTACTTGGGAGGCTGAGACCAGAGGATCTGGGTTCGCGGCCAGCCTCAGCTACTTAGTGAGGCCCTCTGCAACTTAGTGAGACCCTGTTTCAAAATAAAGAACAAAAAATAGGGCTGGGGGTATAGCTCGGAGGTAGAATGCCCCTGGGTTCCATCCCCAGTACCACACACACACAAAAAAGTATCATCTCCCTTAGTCCCATAAAAGGGAAAGAGGGTAAAATAAAAAGGGTGGAGTATAATTTGACCCTGTCTGGGTCTCCTACAGTGGGATTAATTTAAGGTTTACTAGTTTTCTGAGTCCTGGAAGATGCTGCTAACCCCTGAGGAGAGACCAGGACTCACTGAAGGTCTCTTCTCCTGAGCCTGCCTACAGCCCAAACTCTGTTCCTTCCTCTGCTCCAGGGTCTCCCAAATGAAAAAGAAACCTTCCTGTTATATAACTGGATGCTCTGCTTCTTTGCCACGGGGTCAGAACTCCAGGAGTTGGGCAGGGGAGGGAGAGCATCAAGGATTCAGTGTCCCACTCCCCCATCCACCCAAATAGGCTTACATTGAAAAGGGCAAAAGGAAAGCACTAACCCCTGCCCCCTAAGATCTCAGGGAGGCAGTCTCAGACAGCAGCACCAACAACTGGGGACGTAGAGGTGTAGAGGTGAGAGCAAGGGATGCAGGGAGAAGGCAGTGCAGACCCCGGGGTCCAAGAGGAGTAAAAGCTAGGAGCTGAGCCTGCCCCTCCACCCTGGGGAAGGAGCAGGAGCGGATTTGGAACCCAGACAATCCGTGCTCAGAATAGCAAGCAGCCCCTCTCCCTGCACCGCAATTGCCATGGAAACTGGGGGGAATCCAAGCTGGGGTGGGGGCTGTCAGTCATTAAAAAAAATTAAAAAAAAAGAATAAGAAGTAAGGGGGAGTTAGGATAGCTGCCTGCTCCTTCAGCAATTGGTCTTGTCCCTCTCTGATGTGGGGGCCTGACCACTGCAACCCGGAGGGAAGGGAGGGCTGCAGCACTAGGGAAGGGGGAAGGGAGGAGGTCTTCATTTGGGCTCAAGTGATCCCCTTCTCCTTAGACCAGAAAATAAATAATGAAAACAGGTTCAACCCTGACCCTAATGTAGGAAAGCCCCATCCTGCACAGCACTGCCACTTCCTCCCCTTCCTTATGGGAACCGAATTTGAAAGAGGGAGTCTGAGGATGACAGATGGCCTTCATCCTTTTAGAAATTAAGGGATGGGGTGCAACACATGGTACAGAGACCATACTTGCGGATTTCCCATCATCTGATTTGGGGACTCGGGGGCTGCATTCTGACTGTGGGAGGAGGGGAAGCAGTGGGGGGTTTGGGCGGTGGTGGTGATGGTGGTGGTGAAAAGAGATGAGCTGCAGCAAGGTTCTGGGGAGATTGGGAGGTGGGAGGGTATAGCAGAAGAAAAACCATACATCATACAGCCAAGCTGCATTCCAGTCCCATCCAGCCAGCATAGCACAGTCCAGGATAGCCAGAACCTGCCTCCCAGCCCCTGGACCAGCAACAGTGACAACAGAGGAAAGCATACCTAACGTCCCCTACCCCCAATCTTTTCAGATCTCCTAACTGGACCAGGGAAACAACGGCTCTTTGGAGGAGTAGGACGGCATACTTAGTACAGATAACAGGCAACCCTAGTGATTTACCATTTCTCTTTAAATTCAGTCTGAATATCCATTCTTTTTCTTTTTTGGCAAAAAGTGGATTTTATTTCCTTTCTTCCATTGCTGGTTTCTACTCCTTAATTGTGACTCTGAGCTAGTCTATTAAAAAAGGATTGGGGTAAAGAGACAGTGGGAAAGGCTTGGAATCAAACCAAAGGAGAGCCTGGCACTAAGGGCTTGGGGCTGAGAGCCCGGGAAAACATCACTTTCGACATTCTCAAAAGACAGAGCATCTTCTACCTCACCCCCGGGGTACAGGGAAGATGGTCAGGGCCGACCCTCCTTCACCCTGCAGGCCACTATCCACAACACGACCATGCCCTGTATTAAGCCATCTCCCCCACCCTCCAAAACATCGATGATGCATTGCTTCGTCCCCGAGCCGCAGCAGGGTGACGAGTGGAGCTGAGCTGCGGCAGGCAGACAGCAGTGGCCCGAGATGGAATGCAGGAGAGAAAACAGTCTGAGCAATACGCTCCCAAAGCAGGCTTGTCTCCCTGCCCCACCGCAGCTGCCAGCAGCTCTGCCTCTTATTTAACTTCGCTCTGGGGAAGTAAAGGCTGTGTGTGTGTGTGTGTGTGTGTGTGTGTGTGTGTGTGTGTTGGGTAGCAGGGAGTGGAAATGAAGAAGTCCTGCCTACTGCCCCCCAGAGTATTCATGGGTCCCTTCACTTCACCATCTCAGCTCTCTGAAGGATAGAACAAGACCCAGAAAAGTGGCTTCTGGGGTTCATCTACTCTGCACCCCTATACCATCCAACTGAGTTGAATGATGGCTCCCGCCCCCAATCAAGGAATCTTCACATCCCCTCTTTCTCTTTCCTGGCAAGCATCTTTCTCCCCCACCAAAGGGGGAAACAGTTTGTAAAACACAGAAGCTGCAGCCACCCAACAGAGGCGGGAAAGGGGCATTTGGGGCCACAGTCTTACCTGAGGTATCCCAGAGACTGAGCTCCACTCTCTGCTCCTCTGTCTCCAAACAGGCTGTGTAATTCTCAAACACAGTAGGCACATAGGTCTGTGAGAAGAGAGGAACCATTCACACCTGGGGACTGTGCCCTCAGGACCCTCATCCTCTCAACACTAAAGTGTCTGGGGATAAGCAGCCAGAGGAGGGACCACGTGGGACAGGAGGGAAAGGACTGTAGAGGCATAGGCACTTTGTCTATGTAAATAGGGATGACTCCCCCAGCCAGGGACAACGCCCCCCCATACCTAGATGGTCAGAGACACCCGGGCGCACACACATTCCTCCCAGCCCCAGATCTGCCTCCCAATCTCAGAGCCACAGGCCGAGAGTCTAATCTCCATCTTCTCTCCTCAAGCCCCTTGGCCCAGGTGAGCAGCAAAAAAAAGGTGTGTGGGGGGGCGTGCGACAGAATTCTGCCTGAGGCCAGATTCATAGAACCTTTAAGGGGGGGTGAGGGGCGTAGGTATTACGTGAAGAAGAAACCTCAAACTCTGCGATGCCTCCAGGGATGAAGGAGAAGTAGGAGGGGATTTGATGGGTGAAGGGGTGAGGAGGAGCCAGCGGGGCGGCAGAAGTGGGACAGGTCTCAGGGGAAGCCAGGCGGGCAGTCCTCCTCCAGCCGGTAAGCAGCTGAGGGTGGGGAGGACGGGGGTGGGAGGACAGCTCTCCCGGGCAGGTGGGAATCCGGGCGGGCGGGCGGGCAGAGGCGGGCGGCGGCTCACCTCGGGATAGCAGTCCTTCGCGAGCACCTGTAACATCGCCGTCTTCCCGCACTGCACGTCCCCCACCAGCACGAGCTTACACCTGACCACCACCGGCTGGGGCACCCGTCTCTCCTTCATGGCTGCAGCCTCCGCGGGACTCGGTGCGGGATTCAGAGAGGAGCGGGTTGCGCCAGGTGCGTCTCAGCACCCCGACTGTGCAGATTCCCTGCCTCCCTCCAACTGAGCAGGAGGCCGGCGTCGTGCCCTTATATCGCCCTGACTGAGCCAATCACAAGAGGAGGCGGGCTCTGTGGCGGCCAATCCCTGGGGTGGGATCCCCTCCAGCAGCCAATGGTGAGAGGATCTGAGTCAGCGCCCTCTTCTTCCCTTCCCTTTCTCTTAAAGCTACACCGTTGCTTCCCCCTGAAGGGGGATTCCCACGCTGTTTTGTATCTGCATTAGGAAGGAGGAGGGGACTGGAAGCAAAATTAAATGATCTTGAGTGTCCACCGGTTAGTGTCAAAAACCATAAGCTAGATGTGGAAACAAAGTGACGTCGAGCTGGAGTTGCAGGGACTGTCCCAGGCGGGAAGAGCGCAGCGGGACCTGCCTGAACTCTGAGCAGGCCGCACCTGGAGTGAAGAGATGGCCCCCGAGACCTCTGACTCCTTTAGTTCACTCAATTCCTATCCAAACCAGCTCCCGCCTTTGCTTCCCCTTCCAACAGCAGCTCCCGCTATACCCCTTTTGAAGTCTCTCCTGCTGTATCCCCTTTACAGTCTCCTCCTCTGGAATCACGTTCACCAGAACAAACAAAACACAGCCTGACCCAGAGATGTGTCAGAAAGGAACCCGGGAACCTGCAAGTGGGGAAGGGACACGGAAAGAGAACAAAACTAAGTCTCTGTCTGTTGGCCAGACAACATCTCAGCCCAGGCCTAGCAGGAGCTGCGTGAAGGTGTTTGTTCTGCTGCCTGGGTTGAGCTTCCTGCATGAGTCAGCCTCCGGTCTAGTTCCAGGTTGACACCACTTGATGCTGACACACTAATGTGTGTCACCTGGTTAAAGTCCAGCCTGGGCCTGGGACTTTGGGATTAGAAGCTGGAGGACGATCTAAGATTGGAACAGGCTACGTAGCTGCCTGCCCGCCCTTCCCCTGGAGGTTGCAGGTTGAAGGCCAGCCTCAGCAACTTAGTGAGGTCTTCCTCAACTTAGTGAGACCCTATTTCTTTTTTTTTTCTTTTTTCTATCTTTCTTTTCTTTTTTTGTGGCACTGGGGATTGAATACAGGGGTGTATTCTACCTCTGAGCTATACCCTTATCCCTATTTTATTTTTTTAAATAGAGTCTCATTAAATTGCAAAGGGCCTTGCTAAATTGCCGAGGCTGGCTTTGAACCTGTGATCCTCCTGTTTCAGCCTCCCGAGTACTGGGGTTACAGATGTGCCACTGTGCCCAGCCTGGAGGCTGCTCTATATCACTGCTCCAGCTTTCTGCTGCCCAACCCTGAAATGCAGCCACTCAGGGAATAGTCAACTTGGCACCGGCTCCTAGAATTTCTACCTCGAAGGAGCTCAGGAATGGCAGTCTTGTTAGAAGCCAGAGGAAGGCATCTGCATGGCTGGAACAGTTTTTACTTGTATTGAATACTTATTTGTAGTGACTGGTGTGTGTGTAGAGGAGGAAGCTGGGAGAGAACACAAGGAAAAGACTAAAACCTTTGGGGTTTCAATTAGAGGGAACACAGCTAAGGGTTAAGAAGATGCATAGAAACTCTACTGCTGCTTCCAGAATTAAGTCCAGATGACACAGAGGGTGGGGAGCGGGCAGGTACAGAGGAAGAGGTCAGGGCGAGGGAAAGGACTCCAGGTTGAGGCAGGCTTTGATCTTAGAGCTGTTCTGGAATCCTCCCAAACCACACTTATGGTCACTCAGAGAAGCTGTCAGGATGCTGAAAGAGGGCAAGAAGAGGACAAATTCCATAGATAGAACATTATTTGAAGGCTGATGATGAGGCCTGGGGGAAGGTCAAGAGAAGAACCTTTGAGGTTTGAGGTTTGAGGCCAGCCTCAGGAACTTAGCAAGACCCTCAGCAACTTAGTGAGATCCTGTTTCCAAAAAAAAAAAAAAAAAAGGGCTGGAGGTATAGAGCTTGGAGGTAGAACTCCCTGGGTTCAATCCCCAGTACAAAAAAAAAAAAAAAAAAGTTAGAGAGCAGCCTGCAGCATGGCTGAATCTCAAGATGTGTCTCCAAAGATATCTTGTGGGTTTATGAGTTGTGGCGGGAAATTGTGTGTGTGTGTGTGTGTGTATAGTGGTACTAGGGACTGAACCCAGAGGCATTCTACCTCAGCTACACCCCCAGCCCTATTTTATTTTGTGTTTGGAAATAGGTCTTGCTAAGTTGCTGAGGGCCTTGCCAGATTGCTGAGGCTGGCTTCCAACCTGTGATCCTCCTGTCTCAGCTTCCCAAGTACTAGAATTATAGGCATGCACCACCACACCCAGTTTTATTATTTGTTTGTTTATTTGTTTGTTTGTTTGTTTGTTTTGCAGTGCTGGGGATTGAACCCAGGTCCTCCCACATGCTAGACAAGTGCACTATCACTGAGCTACACCCCTAGTCCTTATTTTTTTTTGTTTTTGTTTTTGGTTTTGTTTTGTTTTTGGTACTGGGAAGTGAACCCAGGGGCATTCTACCTCAAACTACACCCCCAGCCCAATTTTTTATTCTTTATTTTGAAACAGGGTCTCACTAAGTTGTGGAGGGCCTCACTAAGTAACTGAGGCTGTCCTCAAACCTGTGATCCTCCTGTCTCAGCCTCCCAAGTACTGGGATTACAAGCATGCGCCACCAAGCCCAGCTTTATTTTTTGTTTTGAAACAGTATCTCACTAAGTTTCCAAGAGCCTCACTAAATTGCTGAGGCTGGCTTCGAACCTGCTATCCTCCTGTCTCAGCTTCCCAAGTACTGGGATTATAGGCATGCACCACCATGCCTGGCCAAGACCAGGAAAGTTTAAAATAAGATTATTCTTGAAAACATTATTCCAAGATGGAAAAAGCCAGTCACAAAAGGGATTAGTGGTTGCCTAGGGCTGTAGGGATTGGGGGAAATGGAGTGTGACCACAAAACCACTGATTGTACAGTTTAAATCAGTGAATTGTTCAGTATGTGAATCATATCCTGATAAAGCTGTTACTCTGAAAAATAAAGCGGTGATCTTCTTAATCTGTTTTTTTGTTTTCTGGTACCAGGTTTCGAACCTAGGGGCATTCGACCTCCCAGCTAGGTTGATGAGAGTCTCACTACTTGCTGAGGCTGTCCAAGAACCTGTGATCCTCCTGTCTCAGCCTCCCAAGTACTGGGATTACAAGCATGCACCACCATGCCTGGCTTAATTTGTTTTTTTGTTTTTTTGTTTTTTTGTGGTACCGGGGATTGAACCCAGGGGCATTCTACCTCTGCGCTACACCCCCGGCCCTATTTTTTATGCTTTATTTTGAAACCGGATGTCACAGAGTTGCGGAGGGCCTCACTAAGTAGCTGAGGCTGGCCATGAACCCACGATCCTCCGGTGTCTGCCTCCCAAGTTGGGATTACATGCGTGTGCCACCAACCCCGGCCTGTTTTTTTTTTAGAAAGGTTTTTCTTGTGCAAATGTTCCAAAATTTTAAAAAATGGTAGAAGGAATAATCCCATGTACCCACCACCCAGCTTCAACGATTATCAGCACAGTCTCGATTCATCTCTATCCCCACCCACGTAGCTCCCCTACACCTCCTGTCCTGGATGATTTTAAAGCAAACTTTAGATGTATATCACTTTATCCATAGACATCTCAGTACTCATCTCTAAAAGAAAAGGACTCTTTCACAACAACGACAACACCATTATCACAACTAAAAATGAGGAGCTTAAACCGGGCGCACCTGTAATCCCAGAATTTGAGAGGCCCGAGACAGGAGGATCATAGATTTGAGGCCAGAGCACAATGACTTAGTAAAACCCTGTTTCAAAAAAAAATAAAAATAAAAAGGACTGGGGTGTAGCTCAGAGCTACAATGCCCCTAGGTTCAATGCCTGGTTCCACAACAAATAAATAGCTTAACTCTCTCTCTCTCTCTTTCTATATATATATATATATATATATATTTTTTTTTTTTGGCAGTACTAGGGATTGAACCCAGGGGCATTCTACCTACAAGCTACACCCCCAGCCCTATTTTTTTTTTTTTTGCAGTATCGGGGATTGAAACCAGGGGCATTTTACCTCCGGGCTACACCCCCAGCCCTATTATTTATTCTTTATTTTGAAACAGGGTCTCACTAAGTTGCAGAGGGCCTCACTAAGTAGCTGAGGCTGGCTGTGAACCCATATTCTCCAGTCTCAGCCTCCCAAGTACTAGGATTACATGCGTGCGCCCCCATGCCTGGCTTTTTTATTCTTTATTTTGAAACAGAGTCTCACTAAGTTGTGGAGAGTCTAAGTGGCTGAGGTTGGCCGCGAACCTGGATCCTCTGGTCTCAGCCTCCCAAATACTGGGATTACAAGCGTGTGCCACCACGCCTGGCATCTTAACTCTATATATAGCCAATGTTCTGTCAATATTAAATTTCCCCCAATTGTGTTATACAATGATTTATTCAAATCAGAATAAAACAAGGTCCACACATTGAATTTAGTTAATGTGGCTCTTATTTCATAGGCTTTTTCTTACCTGAACTAAGGATTGAACCCAGGGGTGCTCTACCACTGAGCTACATTCCCAACCTTATTTATTTATGTATGTATTTATTTATTTAATTTGGTGGTACTGGGGATTGAACCCAGAGGCATTCTACCTCTAAGCTACATCCCCAGCCCTATTTTATTTTTATTTTGAAACAGGGTCTCGCTAGGTTGATGAGAGTCTCACTACTTGCTGAGGCTGTCCTCAAACCTGTGATCCTCCTGTCTCAGCCTCTCAAGTACTGGGATTACAGAAGTGCACCACCATGCCTGGAATTATATTTTATTTGGAAACAGGGTCTTGCTAAATTGTCCAGGCTGGCCTCCAACTTGAAATCCTGCCTAAGCCTCCCACATAGCTGGAATACAAGTGTCTGCCACTATGCTTGGCCTCCTAGACTTTTTTTTTTTCCTAGCGTATGCCTCCCTTTCTTGTTGTTTTTTCTACAATTTATTTTTTGAAGAAACCAGGTTGTATTTTTTTTTTTTTTTTTTTTTTTGCGGTACTGGGATTGAACCCAGGGGCATTCTACCTCCGAGCTGTACCCAGTCCTATTTTTATTTTTTATTTTTTATTTTTTTGGTGGTACCAGGGATTAAACCCAGAGGCATTCTACCTCCGGGCTACACCCCCAGCTTTATTTTTTATTCTTTATTTTGAAACAGGTCTCGCTAAGTTGTGGAAGGCCTCACTAAGTAGCTAAGGCTGGCCGCGAACCCGGATCCTCCAGTCTCAGCTTCCCAAGTACTGGGATTACAAGTGTGCGCCACCACGCCCGGCCCCCAGGTTGTATTTTATACAGTGTCTTCCATATTCTGGATTTTGCTGATTGTACCTCCAATGGTGTTGTTTATAAGTAGTGTGTGTGTGTGTGTGTGTGTGTGTGTGTGTGTTACTGGGGATTAAGCCCAGGAGCATTCTACCTCTGAGCTACACCTCCAGCCCTATTTTATTTTTTATTTTGAAACAGAGTCTCACTCTGTTGATGAGAGTCTCACTACTTGCTGAGGCTGTCCTTGAATCTGTGATCCTCCTGTCTCAGCCTCCCAAGTACTGGGATTACAGGTGTGCACCACCACGCCCGGCTTCTTTGTTTATTTTTTGTGGTGCTGGGGATTGAACTCAGGGCCATTCTACCTCTGAGCTACATACCCCAGCCCTATTTTATTTTTTTATTTTGAAACAGAGTCTCACTAAATTGCAGAATGCTTCACTAAGTTGCTGAGGCTGGCCTGGAACCTGCAATCCTCCTGTCTCAGCCTCCCAAGTACCGGGATTACAAGTGTGTGCCATCACACCTGGTTTGCATAAGATTTAGTTTGTAGCTGGGCGTGGTGGCGCATGCTTTTAACCCCAATACTTGGGAGGCTGAGACAGGAGGATTACAGGTTCTAGGCCAGCCTCAGCAATTTAGTGAGACCCTGTTTCTTTCTTTTTGTGTGTGTGTGTGGTACCAGGGATTGAACCCAGGGGCACTCTACCTCCAAGCTATACCCCCAGCCCTATTTTTAGTCTTTATTTTGAAACAGGGTCTCACTAAGTAGCTGAGGCTGGCGGCAAACCTGCAATACTCCTGTCTTAGCCTCCCAAGTACTGGGATTACAAGTGTGCACCACCACGCCTGGCTCAAGACCCTGTTTCAAAATAAAAAGTGCTGGAGGTGTAGCTCAGAGGTGGAATGCCCCTGGTTTCAATCCCCAGCACGCGCGCGCACACACACACACACACACACACACACACACACACAAACCAATTTATGCAAAATCCCAAAACACAAAGAAAATGAAAAACAAAATTCTCTGGCTGAATCAGAATGTGGTTGTGAACAAGCAGTGGGTTCACCCAACATCCATTCCCCTCCTTGTGTACAAAAACAAAAAAAAATCAAAACAAAAAACAACTAAGTCTAAATAAGACCCTCTACCTGGAACGCGTGTGGTTTTTTGTTTTTTGTTTCTTGTTTTTTTGGTTCTGATTACTCTGATAAGTTCTCTATCTGGGACAGCGGCATAATACACAAAGATGTTCAGGGTGGTGGCAAATTAAAATTCACTCTGATTCCTACCAGAGAGTACACAAGCCCAGTACTTTCTCTGCCCTAGGAACTCTTGCAAAGAGCTCCCAGGCACGCCGAGCATGGTGGCGCACGCTTGTAATCCCAGTATTTTGGGAGGCAGAGACCGGAGGATCCGGGTTCGCGGCCAGCCTCAGCTCGCTCTCTCTCTCTCTGTCTCTTTCTCTGTCTCTCTCTCTCTCTACTTAGTGAGGCCCTCCGCAATTTCATGAGACCGGTTTCAAAATAAAGTATCAAAAATAGGGCCGGGGGTGTAGCGCGGAGGTAGAACACCCCTGGGTTCGATCCCTAGTACCACACACAAAAAAAAGAGCTCCCAGGCACCCCACCACCTTTGTCCCCTTCCTTTTATATAACTCAAGAGCTCCACTCCACACCGTGAAGCTGGTAATACTCATGACCTCAGGGATCTCTGGCCCCTGGCACTTGGCAATCCCTGACTGTGGGTATTTTAGCTGGAGCATCCACTATACTGCGGACCAAGCCCCTGCTTTTAGGGTTTATAGTCTAGAGGGTAGACAAGCAAAAAGCCTTGTGGGTAATTAAGACCAAGAGCAGTAGGACCGCTGGGGCTGGGGGTGGGGCTGGGGCAGCAGATGTGGTCAGGTGCTCATGGAAGACTGTGCTTTCACCTGGGCCTCAGTTCTGACACAGAGAGGTGCAAGGAGGCTATGGATGTGGGCAGGTATTAAACATGGCCAAGAACTGAGGAATCTGTGTATCAACTGAAACACATTTCAGAGTGGGGAGTGGAGCAGTGTGCCTCAGAACACAATTAGGAAGGGAAATCAGATGCTAAAATACCATAAAATGCACTTCAAATCCAAGATATAGGAGTTCGTAGTTTAAAGAAATACATACTAGTGCACCTATATGTTGCTCTTGATTATCAATGTCATCCAGCCAAAGACCACCAGCAGCACCTCTAGTTGAACAATATTGAGTTTACTAACTGATTTATTTATTTTTTTTTTTTTTTGTGGTACCAGGGATTGAACCCAGGGGCATTCTACCACCGGGCTACCCCCCCCAGCCCTATTTTTTATTCTTTATTTTGAAACAGGGTCTCACTAAGTTGCAGAGGCCTCACTAAGTAGCTGAGGCTGGCCGCGAACCCGGATCCTCCTGTCTCAGCCTCCCAAGTACTGGGATTTTTTTTTTGTACTGGGGATTGAACCCAGGGGCATTCTACCAATAAGCCACACACCCCCAGCCCTTTTTATTTTTTATTTTGAAACAGGGTCTCACTGAGTTGTTGCGGCTGGCCTCGAACCTGCAATCTTCTTGTCTCAACCTCGCAAATATTGGGATTAGGATTACAGGCATGCACCACCATGCCCAGCTATGTTCTCTTTTTTTTTTCTACCTCTGAGCTACACCCCCAGCCCTTTTTATTTTTTGTTTTGAAACAGGATGCTGAGAGTCTCCTTAAATTACTGAGTCTGGTCTTGAACCTATGATCCTCCTGTTTCAGCCTCCCAAGTACTGGGATTACAGGAGTGTGCCACCGCGCACGGCTCCGGGCTATGTTCTTGTTTTTGTCTGTTCAGATATGATTATGAGGCAGGGCAGAGGAACTGGAAACAGGAAGGATTAAAAAAGGCCATCTGGCTGGGCGTGGTGGCGCACGCTTGTAATCCCAGTACTTTGGGAGGCGGAGACTGGATGATCCAGGTTCGCGGCCAGCCTCAGCTCTCTCTCTCTCTCTCCCTGTCTCTCTCTCTCTCCTTAGTGAGGCCCTCCACAACTTCGTGAGACCCGGTTTCAAAATAAAGTATAAAATAGGGCCGGGGGCGTAGCGCGGAGGTAGAACGCCCCTGGGTTCAATCCCTGGTACCGCAAAAAAAAAAAAAGGCCATCTGCATTGCCTTCTGTGAGGTGGGGGGACATAAAAAGGAAAGTAAGAGACTGGTGGGTGCCAGGAAATAAGGGCCCACCAAGCCCACAAGATAGCAATTCAAATTAAGGATCAAAATTGTGCAAAAGTCATTGGTTCCCCTAAACCCAATTCTGACCAATCATAAAAGAGCAGATGGGAAACCTCAATAAGGTTTAAAAGCCCACTTCCCAAGAGTTTCAGTGGTCACTCTCTTTCTGGAACCCCCCTTGGTGGGGGGAGCTGCTTTGACTTCTCTACTTCCCTGACTTAAATTTTCATACTTCTATACCCTTCACTAGTCCTTGGACTTCATTCATTGAAATCCACTGGACAAGAACCCTGTAAGAGGAGACACCCCCATTTCAATTACAGAGAGGTCTTGTTTTCATCTTTTTTCCCCCCTGTACTGAGGATTGAACCCAAGGGTGTTCTACCACTGAGCTACATTCCCAGCCCTTTCTTTTTTTTTTTTTTTTTTGTGGTACTGGGGATTGAACCCAGGGGCATTCTACCTCTGAGCTCTACCCCCAGCCCAATTTTTTATTCTTTATTTTGAAACAGGGTCTCACTAAGTTGCAGAGGGCCTCACAAGTAGCTGAGGCTGGCCGCGAACCTGCCATCCTCCTGTCTTAGCCTCCCAAGTACTGGGATTACAAGTGTGGGCCACCACGCCCAGCTTACCCCAGCCCTTTCTATTTAATTGTTTGTTTATTTATTTATTGTAGTACTGGGGATTGAACTCAGGGACACTCTACCTCTGAGCTACATCCCAGCCCTAATTTTTATTTTTTTATATTGAGACAAGGCCTCACTAAATTGCCAAAGCTGGCCTTGAACTTGTGATCCTGATGATATTCGGTGAAATGGGTCATGTTCTACAGGAGAAAACCAGAGCACTGCTGGAAGTGCTGGCTGGTTCCTGCCTTTCTCCCTCTCAACCCCTCCTCTGCTCCTCTTCCCAGGAGCTCAGCAGGTTGCTTAGGTCTGCTGAGAGAGCAGAAGGGAAACCAAGGGCGAGAGGGGAAGAGGACCACTGTATCCCATACAGTGTGTGTGTGCTTTTGTGCATGTGAATAAATGTAGGTATAGAAAGAGAAAAGACAAGCCGGGCGTGGTGGCGCACGCTTGTAATCCCAGTATTTTGGGAGGCGGAGACCGGAGGATCCATGTTCGCGGCCAGCCTCCGCTCGCTCTCTCTCTCTCTCTCTCCCTGTCTCTCTCTCTCTCTCTCTCTCTCTACCTAGTGAGGCCCTCTGCAACTTCGTGAGACCCAGTGTCAAAATAAAGTATAAAAAAAAAAATAGGGCCGGGGGTGTAGCGCGGAGGTAGAACGCCCCTGTGTTCAATCCCCGGTACAAAAAAAGAGAGAAAAGACAAAGAAAAGCCACCTGAAGAGGACTAGGAGTGAAGAGAGAAGTATGGAGAAGGATGGGGTCGGAGTGGAAACAGAGGTCAGTGCTGGAGAGCGGTCTTGAGGAAGCCTGGGTCCTATCTGGGTTGGTGGGTGGGTGTGGGGCAGCTGAAGGAGTCCAGCAGCAGCCACAGGGCGGGCACTCAGAGTGCAGAAGGCTAAGGGACCACAGTCTGTGGGGCTTCCTGCCACCGCCCAGGGCTTGGCCAAGACCAAGGTGAGGGCTTGTTGGATGCGCGGTGGGGAGTCCTCGTGCCACGGGGAATTCTGAAGGAGGAACAAGCTTAAGGATGCGGGAGTGAGCTGGGAAATGATGCCGACCTGGAACCAGGCCCACACTCCCTCCAGTTTCCCAGGTAGAGCTATTTCCTCATCCTCCTGTGGCACCTCCCTCAGCCTTACTCTCACCCTCTCCTACAGCCTTGCTAGGATACCGCCTCCACTCTCCGTCCCCTGTGGGAGCTACTTCTTCATCTGGCAAAGATGGATATGAGTATAACTTTCCTGACCCCACCCCCCACCTGCCCCTAGATTTCCTGCCTGCAGAGGTAGGCATGTGAGGGCCGACTGTAAGGAAACATTTTTCTGTTTCTTTCTTTCTTTTTTGTGGTACTGGGGGTAAGGCACTCTAATTCCAAGCTATACCCCCAGCCCGATTTTATTTCTTATTTGGAAACAGGGTCTTACTAGGTGTCTGAAAGCCTTGCTAAATTGTCAAGGCTGGCTTTGAAGCCGCGATCCTCCTGTCTCAGCCTCCCAAGTATTGGGATTACAAGCATGCGCCACCACACCCGGTTACTTTTCTGTTTCTAAACAGCTAGGTTAAAAACAAGAAGTTATAGCCAGGTGTGGTGGCGCACACTTGTAATCCCAGTACTTGGGAGGCTGAGACAGAAGGATCACAGGCTCACGGCCAGCCTCAGCTACTTAGTGAGGTCCTCCATAATTTAGTGAGACCGTGTTTCAAAATAAAGAATAAAAAATAGGGCTAGGGGTGTAGCTCAGAAGTAGAATGCTCCTAGGTTCAATCTCCAGTACCACAAAAAAAAAAAAAAAACCCAAGAAGCTACTCGGAGTGCAGTGGCCCACTCCTCCCTGTGATCACAGTACTTGGGAGGCTGAGACAGGAGGATTGCAGGTTCAAGGCCAGCCTCAGTGACTTAGCGAGACCCTGTTTCAAAATAAAAAATAAAAGGGGCTGAGAGTGTGGCTTGGAGGCAGAATGCCCCAGGGTTCCATCCTCAGTACCAATAAATAGACAAATTAAAAATAAATAAATAAATAAATAAAAAGGACTGGAGGTGTAGCTTGGAGGTAGAATGCCCCTAGGTTCGATCCCTAGTACCCATACAAAAAAATGTTTCCCAGACTGGCCCCTGAGCTCTTGGGCTCAAGCCATTCTCCGGCCTCAGCCTCCTGAGTAGCTAGGACTACAGGTGAGTGGCACCACACCTGGCTCATATTTTTATTTTTGAGTTTTTTTTTTTTTGCGGTAGCAGGGATTGAACCCAGGGGCATTTACCTCCGTGCTACACCCCTGGCCCTATTTTTTATCCTTTATTTTGAAACCGGGTCTCACGAAGTTGCGGAGGACCTCACTAAGTAGCTGAGGCTGGCCGCGAACCCGGATCCTCCGGTCTCTGCCTCCCAAGTACTGGGATTACAAGTGTGCGTCACCATGCCCGGCCCTCATATTTTTATTTTTAAATGACAAAGTAATATGTATATGTATTACATGTATATAATGGATAACAATCCGATCAGAGTAATTGAAGTATCTATCACCTCAGTCATTTATTTCTTTGTGTTATAGAACCCTGTGGGAGACAGGGGGTTACTGGGATTAAACCAAGAGGCATTCTACTTCTGCGCTACACTCCAGCCCTAATTTATTTTTTGTTTTGAAACAGGGTCTCACTAGGTTGCTGAGAGTCTCACTAAATTGCTGAGACTGGTCTTGAACCTGTGAGCCTCCTGTCTCAGCCTCCCAAGTACTGGGATTATAAGCGTGGGCCACCACGCCTGGCAGCCAGCAGAACTTTTTATTTTTTTAATTCCTCCAATAGTGGCTTTCAAACTTCTCTGTTCACAAGTCAGAAATATATGTTAACTCTCAATCTAAAACATATACTCTGACACCGGAAATACACCAACGTGTATTGGTTGGAAAGTCCTGCATTCAGCAGGCGGAGGTCTGAGTCCAGGACCCAGCACTTACTAACTTGTAACCTTAAGCAAGCCACAACCTGTGGGGGCCTCAGTTTCCTTAGCAAGGACTTCGGGTTTCCAAAGCCAGGGCTTTATCCACAGCTGGGATGGTCTTCTGATGGTCAGCCTCATCTCCCCAAACCCAACACTTACTTTTCTCTGAAAGAAAGCAAACAGAATTGCCCCAGAAAGCCGGGTGTGGTGATGCACAACTGTAATCCCAGTACTTGAGAGGCTGAGACAGGAGGATCACAGGTTCAAGGTCAACCATGGCAACTTAGTGAGATCCTGTTTCAAAAATAAAAAATAAGACAGGCGTGGTGACACACGCTTATAATCCCAGTACTTGGGAGGCTGAGACCGGAGGATCCAGGTTTGTGGCCAGCCTCAGCTACTTAGTGAGGCC
>PVJS01037260.1:0-20018 GCA_004027185.1 Glis glis
TTTACTACTTTCTTACCCTTCCCCTTCCCTTGTACCCCTTCCCTTGCACCACTGAGGTTTCTCCATTGTCAATGGAGTCCGTTTTGTGTCCCCACTACTCCCTAGGTTGTGCATATTAATGAAAACATATGTCCCTTCTTTTTTTGTGATTGGCTAATCTCACTTAACATAATGTTCTCCAGATCTTTCCATTTTCTTGTTGAAAAGAAAATTTCTAGCCAACATATCAGCTGACTTCTAGTTTAAGAGTTCTGACAAGTTGTACTTTACAAAGGAAATGAGCTTAAAATAGAAAGTGACAAAGTAGATGAAGACATAAAATGGAGCTTCTTACAGACTTTCCTTCCAGTCACTGAAATGGTGGTTCTCACTGCTGGCTATACAGGAGAATGACTTAGGATATTTTTGCCAAAAAGAAAAAATGGTGATGATGATACAGAACAGAATCACAATGCTGGAAATCTGATTTAACTGGTGTAAGATACATTACCAGCATATTTTTAAAAAATTTAAAAATGCCCAAGTGTTTACAACATACTGACAGAGGAATTGAGAACAACTTAATGGAACATTCCATAACTTTGCAAGGTATGGCCTAAGGACTAGCTACAACCAGACTACTGGGGGAGCTTGTTAGAAAGGTAACATCTCAGGATGACTATTGATATGTCCTTACTACTAAGTTAGAATTAATGTTAAGCCAGGTGGAGTGGCATGCACATGCCTGTAACTCCAGTACTTGGGAGTCAGGAAGGTCCCACTTTCAAGGCCAGTGCCTGGTAACTTAGCAAGACCCTGTTTTGAAAATAAAAATAAAAAAGGCTGGGGGTGTAGTTCAGAGGTAGAATGCCCCTGGGTTCAGTCATCAGTATACAATCCCTCCCAAAACACACACATACACACACATGCACACAAAGAATCTATTTGTTAACCAGATCACCAAGTAATCTTCACACACTTAGAGTTTGAATAACATTGTTCAGTTTGAAAGTGGTTTATAGGAGGGGGAGAAGGAAAAAGGAGGGACGGAACCAAACTCTAGCCTAAATGTCACTTTTTAAACTGAAATTTTTTGCCAGGCATGGTGGTGCGGGCTTGTAATCCCAGTACTTGGGAGGCTGAGACAGGAGGATTGCAGGTTCACAGCCAGCCTCAGCTATTTAGTGAGGCTCTCCACAGCTTAGTGAGACCCTGTTTCAAAATAAAGAATTAAAAACAAAAATAGCGCTGGGAATGTAGCTCAGAGGTAGCATGCCTCTGGGTTCAATCCCAGTTCCACAATAAATAAATAAATAAATAAATAAACAAACAAACAAATAAACAAACTGAAATTTTCTTAGGTTTTTTTTTTTTTGAGGTACCGGGGATTGAACCCAGGGGTGTTCTACCTCCACGCTACACCCCCGGCCCTATTTTTTATACTTTATTTTGAAACCGGGTCTCACAAAGTTACGGAGGGCCTCACTAAGTAGAGAGAGAGAGAGAGAGAGACAGGGTGAGAGAGAGGGAGAGAGAGCCAAGGCTGGCCGCGAACCCGGATCCTCTGGTCTCCACCTCCCAAAGTACTGGGATTACAAGCGTGCGCCACCACGCCTGGCTCTTAGTTTTTAAATGAAAACAATTTTTACCTTAAGTCTATTCAGTGTTTACTGAGAATACTATAATAGATTGAATAAGAATAATAACTATTATTCAGCACATACTATAGGCAGGCATTTTTCTTTCTTTACAAACTGATTTAATCCTCAACACATGTCTATGAAGTAGACATTTTATAATCCCTGTTTTGCAGATAAGGCAAGATAAGATATTAAATAACTTGCCCCAGGTCACACAGGAAAGTGACAGACCTGAAATTTGAAACAGTCTGTTTAGGGGCCTCTATTCTTAACCACAAAATACTGTGTTTTCTAATACCATTCCAAAACATTCTGAAGTTATTTAAGAAAAAAGTATTAATTACTGGTAACAAAAGTGCTATTAAAGGAAAAATTAATGTGCTTTTCTCCAGTTTCAAAAAAGAATTCAAGGGCTGGGATATAACTCAATGGTAGAGTGCTTGTCTAGCAGGCTCAAGGCTTTGGGATGGCTCCCCAGCACTGCAATAAATAAATAAATAGTTACAATAGTAATATAATTACATTAACACTCTATGGGTCTGTGGCCTGCATGTAAAACAGGAACATGACAGAGAAGATAGTAATCGCCGGGCGTGGTGGCGTACGCTTGTAATCCCAGTACTTTGGGAGGCGGAGACTGGAGGAGACTGGAGGATCCGGGTTCAAGGCCAGCCTCAGCTCTCTCGCTCTCTCTCTCCTTGTCTCTCTCTCGCTCTCTCTCTCTCTCTCTCTCTCTCTCTCTCTACTTAGTGAGGCCCTCCGCAACTTCATGAGACCCAGTTTCAAAAATAAAGTATAAAAAATAGGGCCGGGGGCGTAGCGCGGAGGTAGAACGCCCCTGCGTTCAATCCCTGGTACCGCAAAAAAAAAAAAAGAGAGAGAGAGAGAGAAGATAGTAATCCAGGAAATTACTTATAATTCCAAAATTATCAGTATTTTAAGTGAATGATAAATAGATCAATACTGCACATGAGACTATCTTACAAAAGAAAAATAACTGTAATAACCACTTTGTTAACTGTAGTTGGGAAGTAACTAACATCCCAAGCTAGGAGACAGTCTCCCAGGTACCTCCTAAATCTAACTACAACTAATTTTACTACTATACCATTAACAGCACAGTACCATCTTCACAAAAGTAAACTATATAAGGCTATGATTATTTTTCACAATGAAAGAGGCATACATAATATAAATTTAGTTTTAGTTTTCTCCTCTGTACCCCACTGCTCCCAACCTCTAAAAATGTCCACTTTCTATCCATTTATTATAGAAGGCAATACTCCAGTTCCAATAAGCCCCAAATGTTACTTCTAAAAATGTTAAGGAAGACTTTCAAAGGAGAGGTCAGATAAAGGCTGTCAGTAAAAAGCCTACTAAAGGTTTTAATAATTCATGTGAATTCTAAGTAGCATGATAGAATAGTCAAAGTTCCCAGATATAAATAACATCATTATACTGGCAATAGATTGAATTTAAAATATGTAAAATTATATCTTGTATTTAAAGCAGAGCATTACTACAATATTTTAGCTTCATTCAGCCCAAGCAGCTCCTTAAAAAAAGAAAAACTTTATCATCAACAATGACAAAACTCTGGTGACCTAATTTCTGAGAATGGACAGAACTACAGATATCAAAAATAGAGTTGCTAACCCATAACAATTATTAAAATAGATGCCAAAGTCAAAAAGATTTTGGGGCAAAAGATAACAATGCAAAGACTCAGTGAAATGTAGTCTTCCAAACACCTAGTTTTAAAATTATGATCTAAAGACTTTACCTGAAGGATCTAAAAAAGGTAAGGCCCATGTGAAGCATTATAAGAATGCAACTTGATTTCCTAAAAGTAGAGTAAGACTTCCCAGGAAGCCAACACAGATAAAACCCAAAAGAAGAGTGTTTTTAGGGAGCAAGGCAACAGTCAAAAAACATAGAGGCAAAGCATTCACGATACGACTCTCATTACTAATATGATGAATAAAAGGGCATAGGCCAAAACTCTTTGAAAATTTCCATCACTTTTAGTTATTCATGTTAGCTATGTAAATTATTTGTATTTTTTCCTGCTAGTTAGAACCAAGGAAGAAAAAATTCACCTCTTCCCCTATCTACTTAGCATGTTCTCAATCTGCCTTCCTTTCCCACCCTATTCAAAGAGATTACATTATCTGAATAATCTATTTAAACATATATATAAACATCAAAAAAATACCCTCCAAAAGTGATATTTATTAAACATTTAGTAAATACTGATTATTTAATTATTTAGTAATTGAATGAATGTCATCACTCTATCCCCATTAACAGAGAAATATATTTATCATAGTCATGTATAAAAACTTAAACGGAAAAATTTTCCACTCCATCATCAACAAAAAAGAAAATTTACTACATCAAAGAAAAATAACTATTTAAAAATCATGAGAATCACTTCTTAATCATCAAGATGGCTAAATCAAAAAGATAACTCTCAAACTTCATAATGAATAAGAATTATGACTGAGCTTATAAAATTGCAGGATCTAGGCCTCACGAACAGAGATTTGGATTCAGAGTCTGAGTTTCTAAAGACAAACCCAAAACTCTACATTTTAACAAGTTTCCTAGGTAATTAACATGCAGATTATCCTTGAACACACTCTAATAAATACTTCACCTTCAAACCACTGTCAACTTCTAAATTAGTCCTTCAGGTCTGATAAGGATACCCACTCCCATAGCCTTAACCTTAACTTCTGATTAAGTTACATGCTTGGAACTAATGTAGAAAAGTAGCAGCAACCAGTTACTAAACATACATTGTAATGTAAACATACATTATGACTCTGAACATTTACATATTCTATTATATACATAATTAAATTATATACTGCATATAACAGTGTCTAGGTGGAATAAATAAATGCTCAATAAAAGTAGCTTTCATTATCCCTAATCTTTATAACAACCCTAGAGGGTGGTTGCTATTATTTCCAATTTACAGTTGAGGTATCTGAGGTATAGTAACTTGCCCAAAGTTACAAATACAGTTAAGGAGCTGAGAGTGGATTCAAGAAAATCCATGTGACTGCAAAACCCTCAAACTCTTCTTTATTTTTTTTCTTTTCTTTTTCTGTGGTGCTGGGGATTGAACTCAGGGGCATTCTACCTCTGAGCTACACCCCCAGCCCTTTTTATTTTTTTATGCATTTATTTATTTTATAGGTACAGGAGATTGAAACCAGGGGCATTCTACCTCCGAGCTACACCCCCAGCCCTATTTTTTATTCTTTATTTTGAAACGGGGTCTCACTAAATTGCGGAGGACCTCACTAAGTAGCTGAGGCTGGCCGCGAACCTGCAATCCCCCCCGTCTCAGCCTCCAAAGTACTGGGATTACAAGCGTGCACCACCACGCCCGGCTTATTTTTTGTTTTTTAAACAGGGTCTCACTAGGCCACGAGGATCTCGCTATATTGTTGAGGCTGTCTTCGAGTCTTCAATCCTCCTGTCTAAACCTCCCAAGTATTGGGATTACAGGCATGCACCACCACACCCAGCTAAACCCAAACTCTTTATTATAACCCAGGCAAAATTCCTGAAGCAGGAAGGCAACAACAGCAGATACAAAACCATTCAACAATCATAGCCCTTCATAAGAATTTTTTCTGAATCATCACCTTCAGGTCAATCATGGCCAAGGCATACTCTCAAATATTCCTATATGACCAAGGGTTAAAGAAAGATAGGGATAGAACTATGATGGGCTGCTAAGAGTGCTTAATGTTTCGCAGCACTTTAGAAACAGAAATTAGGTAATCCATGTAGTAATTCCAGAAGGAATATGATAGAACATATTAAAAGGGATCTAGTTTGAAGTTACTCATAGGGTAAGTTGTTAATCTCAAAAACACTATAAACACAGTCTCCTGGTTCTCCACATCTAAGAAGTTATAGGGAAGCCAATTCCAAACTTCATCTACACAAAATGTGAACATAATAAACATGAAGTTTAAAGCTCTTGCCTGAGTCAAACTTTCTACCGTTTGACCCACAGAAGGACTAAGTTCAAGAGTCCTATTGTACAATGTGATGCCTATAATAATCATGGACAGTATGCTTGAAAATTTCTGAAAATAGATTTTAAATATTCCTACCATGAAAAGTGGTGATTATGTGAGGTAGTGCATATTCTCATTAGCTTGGTTTAGCCACTCCATAATGTATACATATATGAAAACATCATGTTGTGTAACATAAATATATGTCATTTTTATTTATCACATAAAAATTTTAAAAGGGACATTTGAGGGGAAAAAGCTACCTATTTAACATATTTTCTACTCATATTTTGTAAAATCTGAATATATTTCTAATGATTTTTATCTATAATCATTTACTTTTTAAAATACTATGTACCTTTTCTAAAAACATCTGTTTCCTCTCATCTCAAGTTCCTCCTAAGTAGTTGTTTTCTTTTTCCAAGTATATTTCTAGCTTACCTATTCCCACTACCTGTCCCCAAAATGATAAGCACTGGTTTCCACAAACCTCCATTACCCTACTTAAGCCAAGACTACATTCACAACAAATAAAACACACTTAGTCACAGCGAAAAGATTCTACTGATATCACAAAATGGAAATTACTGAATATACAGAATATACAGAATGATATACGTATATTCTATTCTGCTTAATTGTACAGAGAACTCATATTTTAAACTAGTATCTTTGAACAAGTAATATATGTCCTGTAGTTGTCATTTGGTTTTATAAACTGTATAAATTTACAGATAGCTCTAAGATTTTTAAACATTAAATGCTTTCAATTAGGCTCTTAGCAAAATAAAATGGCACATAAATACAAATATACCTCAGTCAAGAGGAACACATACCACCCATTTGCTTATTCTCCTTAAAGGAAATAAAATCTGTAGCACTATCCCGTCCAAAAAAGAGAGGAGTATGTATTCCTGGAGTGCTACTGCCCAAGAAATCCCAGTGCTAAAAGGAAGAAACAAGTGAGAACACTTCCCTCTGCTGGAGATCTGTTCATTAATAAAAGTATCACCACTATCTAAACTTTTACAAAGAAATCATATTTCAGTTTTACAGTTAGGAAAGATTTGTAATGTTTTTTAATGTGATAAGTTTATTTAGTGGTTTTTTTTTAAGGGAAAAGTAGACTTTAGATATGCCTGCCAGAGGAACAAAATTGTAAACATAATTCCCACAAAAGGAAGAAAACAAAAGAAAAATAAGGTTATGAAAGGTTCCAGACAGAAGCACAGAGCCCCTGAACCAACAAACACCATGTTTCAAGAGTAAGAACTATGTGCTGCTTCTCCAGAGCTATCTAAAGAAAAGGCACTGGGCTCTTTATATAAAACCAAAGCCCAGAACTTCTTCCATGGCAAAAATTTTGAGTCCCTTGGAAGTCCTTTAAATTATATAACACTTACATATAACTATAGAACACTCCCTAACTATATAAAACCCTCGAATAGTAGGAAGCCCAAATCTTTGGTACATTTTCCTTCACCCTTCTTTCCTACTATGTGTAAAAATATAAAGTATGTTCCTCTCCTGAGCAGGTTCTCTAAATATACCCAGACAGAGATGCTTTCAAGCCCTGATGCCCCTCCACTATGTAGCTGTGTTTGCTACACATACAGAAAGAATAAGCCATCTGCCTGAAATTCAAATCAGAATTTTTTAACAAATGTAACAACTTCAATCTTACAAATGATATATAAATGCACTGTCCAGCAAGGTATTTAGTAGCCAAATGTGGCCATACGAAATGTGGCTAGTGTGAACTGAGACATGCTGTAAATACACATGGATTTCAAATCAGTATGAATAAATAATGTAAAATATCAAATTAATATTTTACATTGATTGGTTGCTGAAATGATATTTTGAATATATTAGGTTAAATAACTAAAATTAAAAATTTTAATGTGGCTACCAGAAGATTTAAAACTACATTTGTGGTTTGCATTATATTTCTATTGGACAGTGCTGATCTATAAACTGGCGACCATAAGCTTTTACTAAACTATTCCCATATTAGGCTTTCATGTTTGTATAGCATCATAAAATCTAGTCCGTAAAACAGTCAAAATAAAATTCCCTTTTCCTCTGACATGCAAAAATTACATTTACTTATTTGCTTCTAGGTTCCTTTCTTTCTGATATCTTCCTCCAACCTTAAAATTCTGAATAAATTCTATAGTATTTCACCTCTTCCACCCACCACCAAATCCCACCCAAGTTACCTTGAAATAATAATCTTTTGTCTCTAAGAACTATCATATTTAGAGAAAAAAAGAGAGAGAATTTTCAAGTTATCTCAAAGAGGCAATATGTGGTAATATAAAGGGGTTTGGTCTCTAGAATCAAATAGCCAAGTATACACCCCGCCTTCAACTGTGCAAATTATTATAGCACAGTTTCTTTGTCTGTACAAAGGGAACTAGTACAAAGGTACTAGTATTACTAAATATTAAATTAACATTTCATTTAACTAATACTTAATATTAAAATAGCAATTCCATAAGTTGCTGTGAGTTAAGTAAAGCATTTAGAACTGTACCTGGGACTGCCGTTATTGTTTTCATAGTTTTCTTTTTTGTCATGCTTCCTGAACCTATGGTTCTCCTCTTTCTATTCCTGGTTGCCCCATCAACAGGTTCCTTCCTCAGTCTACAGAATATCCAATAAAATGTAAAGAATGAAGAACAACAGATGGAGAGGGAGGTCACTCGGGGTCGACAAAAACAAAGAACTCCAAACACCAGAGCCCATTAAAAAAATGGTTGGCATCACATAATACAAAGATTTCTCATTTATGAGAAGTAGTCTTGTTAAATTAGGACCTTCTAAGTGTCTTCACATGGGTTTACAACAGGTGTTTCTAAAGTACCCCTCTAATCTTCTATGCCCTGTCAAGATATCCAACCCAGATTTTTATATCTAGAACCTATCCCCTATTGCAATACTCATCAAGACTAAAAACTGAATATTCTGTGTGACACTCTAACTTGGCTATTGACTCCTGCCTGTATACCTAAAATAAAAATAAAAATAAAAAAATCAACAAGCTTCCATCTGAAGCCTAAGTTTAGACTTTTCCCAAAATATGGGAATTTAGGTAAAAAATCTGTCCACTCTTCCCCGAGAGTTCAAACAGCAGAAAATATATATACTATTATTTTGTCCCTTTTAACAAACCAAGTCTCATGGACTTAGAGCAGACTCAGGTGAGCAGCTCTTTAGTTAAATCTGAAATATCAGTAAGCTAAGCTTCTCATTACTCTTTTCAAATATTGTCATATATTGTTGACATTTGCATTATGTTTTATTTACTCTTTCCTTAAAGGTAAGGACCCTATCTTCCTGAATTCTAAAATCTACAACACTGTATCTGGCATATTAAATACTCAAATATGTGTTGTGTTGGATTGAATCTATTGTTATAATATGAAACAAACATTATTTACCTCTATGACAAACTTCACTTTTTAAATCACTTTCAGATGATTTCATTTGTCCCCATAATTAGGTAATTAGGAACATCGAAAACATTAGTCTCATTTTTTGCTAAGTAACTGAAGCTCACAAGTGCAAGTAAATAATTCAAAGCTATTCAACATTACATAAGGTCTTCTCTCAAGAGAACCAGTAGAAAAGGGAAAAGACAAAAGAAGATGGTAAAGACACATTTTCGATAATGATCTAAGACTATAGCCAGTCTGTAAATAAAAGTAACTTTATATTCCCGTGTGTGTGTGTGTGTGTGTGTGTGTGTGTGTGTGTCTGTGGTACTGGGGATTGAACCCGGGGTATTCTACCTCTGAGCTACACCCCAGCACTATTTTTTTTTTTATTTTGAGACATAGTCTCACTAAGTTGAGGGCTTTACTAAGTTGCTGAGGCTGGCTTCGAACCTGTGATCCTCCCGTTTCAGCTTCCCAAGTACTGGAATTACAGGTGTGTGCCACCACTCCCGGCTTTCACATTTCATTTTTCTCCTCTTATTAACGTCTCCAAGTTTTATTTTCCTTCCTAAAAGTTTCTTTCAGTCAAGTTTCCTAGTTGTACCTAATCAAAATTATAGTGCATCTCAAATTTTATCTGCTATCTTCCTTCATATCTCTAAGTCCATATATGTTTATAAGATTGTGCAATTTTGCAAATACCTATTGTATAAGTCCATATTCTATTGATATTCCCACTATACTCATGTGGAAAAAAAGTCCAGCAGTTTCTCTATAAAAGTACTTGCAATAAGCAATCAGTTAACATTAGTTGACACTCAAGATTATAAAAACAAAGTAAACTTGCAACCTATAAACTCCTGAGTTTATAGTTAGAAAGTCCTATAATTGTCCTGTTTAATCAATGACTTAAGTAATTCTACTTTTCTAAGTCTGTTTCCTCATGTGTAATAAGAAGAAAGTTGATCTAGATCTTTGGAATTTCTTTAAGATGTAAAGAGTTCCTGAGTCTGGGGATTTAAATCCCCAAGTGTATTTACCCTCTAATGGGTGGCTTATTATTTTAACACATGTATTTACACTTTGTCTACCCACTTATACCTAAAGGTAAGAACCATGCCCTATATAGCTCTGTACCCTTATTGCTTTGAACATGGCGTTATACAAATATAGGTGGGTTTTACTTGGTCTTCTAACAGAAAGTGTTAAATTGTTGGCTTTAGCAGAAGACTTCAAATTTCCCTATATGTAATTCAGCAACAAGTCACTACAATTTTGAGCCAGATTATGAGTAGGTAAGATTGTACAACTGTGGTTAGAATCCAAATTATGTTATTATATTCCATGTTCAATATTCAGTACAACAAGCACATATAAAAGACATGCTAAATAATTGGGAAAGGGAATCTGGTGCCAAAACTTGCTCATAGTTACAAGTCCTCCATAATCCTTATATCCAATTCCTGATTCATGAACTGAAAAATCAGACCTTTGAATGCCATCCTTTCCCTAAATCATTAAGTTATAAAGGAGGAAAGGAGGGTTAACATGCATATGTATCTAGTTTTTTTTTATTTATTATAATAGATTTTTTCCAAAATTAAAAAGATTTGCCAAATTTGTTTTTACATGATATTAAAGCTAATTTCCTATTAAAGAAACTTTGAAGAAATGGGTGTGTGTGTGTGTGTTTGTGTGTGTGTGGTGCTGGGGATTGAACTCAAGGGCATTCTACCTCCGAACTACATCCCCAGTCCTATTTTATTTTTTATTTTGAATCAGGGTCTCATTAAGTTGTGGAGGGCCTCACGAGGTTGCTGAGGCTGGCCGCGAACCTGCGATCCTCCTGTCTCAGCCTCCCAAGTACTGGGATTACAAGCATGCACCACCACACTCAACTTGAAGAAATATTTTTAAAAACACAGATACAGGCTTTTGCAGATATTTTCAGTCAACCCGAAATGTGAAATAATGTCACATTAGCTCAAACTAAGATTGAAAGCTATTACCCATTTAAAGCAGTTTTAGCAGATGCCTGGGTCTTGATAAAAATCACTAAACTGTGTGGAACACATGTATATCTATAAAGTCCAATGGAGACACAAGCTGACAAATAATTTATGCATAGAGCAGGAGAATAACTAAAGAGTTCTGGGAACCTTAATAAAAAGTCACACATAATCATCACATTTGCACGCAGTTAAACATATGGCACCCCTGGTTCGTGAATCCGGAACTTACCAAACTTTTACAACTAAATTTGGGTTATTTGGGGTGAGGGAAAGAGATGTGAAAGGGGAGTAGAGAGCCTTTTAAAACCCCTATTTTGACTAAATCTGCAGCTGTAATTACAGCTGTTCTGAAGCTTTTTTAGAACTGCCTAATTACATTTTTCAAAAAAATAATAACTAAAAGTAGATTTAATGAAGTAAAGAATTTGATAGGAGGACTTCTTCATAGCTAAAAGCTATTTTTGACTATATAACATATTCTTTTGTTTTTGCCCAGCAACTAACAGGTATGAATTGTTATATAAAGGCAAAAAGGTTTTTCAGCTTTCATGAGTTTTGGAGTTTTAATGCTTTTCCAAGAGAAAATACACTGAACTTTCCTTTGCTATTTATGCAGAAACCTACATTTTGTTTCTTCTCTCTTTTTTTATTTATTTTTTATTTTTTTGCGGTACCGGGGATTGAACCCAGAGGCATTCTACCTCCGTGCTACACCCCCAGCCCTATTTTTTTTATACTTTATTTTGAAACCGGGTCTCACGAAGTTGCAGAGCGCCTCACTAGGTAGAGAGAGAGAGAGAGACAGGGAGAGAGAGAGAGTGAGAGAGCTGAGGCTGGCAGCGAACCCAGATCCTCTGGTCTACACCTCCCAAAGTACTGGGATTACAAGCGTGCGCCACCACGCCCGGCCCTTGTTTTTTCTCTCTTACCATTCCATCTATTTTACATAACTATGAAACAAGTCTATGACCCAAATGACAATTATGTATACCATAAACAACAATTTAGAATCCTTTTCAAATTATTCCAAATATATTCTCTAATATGTATTTACTCAGAAAAGTTACAGCATTAAGCCAAGAGGAAGTTATACACAATTTAAGACCCATTTTTATATTATATTTTGGGAGATAATCAGTATCTTAGTTAATTCCTTGATAATTATTTATTCAAAGGGGGAAATATCATAAATCTATGGGACTTTTAAAGTAACTAATTTGTTAATTTTTAAAATTTCCTCAATGGCTAAGATTTTTCAATTTCAAGTTTTCATTTCTATCTGTGGTAACAAGAATTTCTATAAAAACATCGAGAGGAAATAGAGATACTTTCTTGGGAAGAAATAAAAAAGAGTAAAGGAAGCCTTTCAGATTCTCCAAGATTTATGATATGGAACTAAAAAAGATACTTCCCAAAAAGTTAAAGAAAGCCAAGATAGTGGATATTTACTTCATATTACTAAAAGGTACAAATGAAGGAGAATGAGATTGAGGAGCAAAATAATATATTGAAAAAAAAGTTTCTCACAGATGACCTACTGTTTAGTCTTAGGTAACTCTATTCTTTAACTTCCTCTGGCTATCAAAAAGAGAAAGCAACGTTATTGAAATTCTTGTGATATTTTGTTGAACAAAAAAATCGTAATTTTCTCATCACTTATGAAAAGATAATATAAGACAATACTAAAATATTGATTACATCTGACACATTTACCCTGAAAGCCTTTTAGTAAATCAAATATTTTTTCCAGTTATGGTCAATATATCTATGTAGAAATAACAAGATATATTATTCTTCATATTTTTTCCTGTTCAAGTTTATTTAAAAAGTGCAAGGTTTATAGTGAACTTGACTCTCAAAGAATAAAAAAAAACCTCTTTTCCTATATTCTGAAAAGGTAGAAAGAAATGCCTCAATAATCTTAAATATAGTAGCCAAATATTCATACTTTCCCAACCTCTGCAATACAGCCTTTAGATTAGCTTTTAAATTAAAAGCAAAGTAAGAGGAACACAGGAAGCCACAAAGCAAGAGAGAAAACTGCAGGTAATAAGAGGATTCATGTGTTTGAAAGGGATAAGGATAATTTAATTTCAAAGCATAGATTATATTTATAGAACATTGGTTCACCTGTAGTCAAGAAGTACCTCATAGGGCAAAGAAATCACATGGAGTACAGGCAACAATTCACCAAACTCAAGAACAAAGTGTTAAGCAGTAGCTGAAGGAAATCAGTAGTACATTTAAAACATATAAGAGAACAGGCGATCCTTTCAGTCATAAGCTGAAAACCCAGATAGGTTTTGAAAAGTTGGGCATACATACCAAACTTTGCAAACCAACTATCAATAATTATCTCATTTGATTTCTACTAGAAGAATGAAGCAAAATGGAAAAAGTCACATGCAATTTAAGTTGAAGATGTGTCATCAACTAAAATAGCTGCTGCAAAACCCTATTCAAGTCTCCCTTCCAGCCACACGTCTACTCTGAAGCTTTTCATCATTACACATTACTGTGTCCTCTACTATGGAGCACCTACACAGCAGGATCCAAAACAGTGCAAAGAAGACAGGGAGCAAAGTCTAAGAACTTTCAGCACCACAAAATATTTAATTCCTTGTTCTTCGAAGTTTCACAAAGACATTACAATCTAAAATCAAGAGCTAGGAGTTAAAATCATGGCAAGATAATGAGACCTTCTATTTGGAAGGTTAGAAGTCACAGATAGGGTGTGGTGGGGAGGGTGTCTGAAGAGCCAATAACACAAAAATCTATTGTGAAGACACTGAAAAAACTAAGAATCTTCTACTGACCCTCTCATGCCCTCCCCCCCATGGCCCTATAAAAAATCCCACTATCCTTCACCCTCAGATGATTCTCCTGCCGGGCATTTTCTAATATAGTCTGAAGCTAACCACTCTGGCTGATTTTCTTCCAAACTGTGAAAAGTTCCAGGAAATCAACACACCAGGAATTTATTTCATTGTTGTTCTCTTGATGGGGTCCAAGGTAACTAAGAACAGTGACTCTGTGCTCATATAATCCCTAGGGAAACATGCAACAGAAAAGTGAAGCTTCCACTGATCATTTAAAAAATACTAAACACAAAGACAAAATTTATTAAGCACCTAACTACTGATAGACACTTTTATGTAACTGATTCTATTTAAACCTCACTACAACCTTTGGGACAAATATTCTTGTGCTCATTCTACAGATGAGAAAACAGAAATTTAGTTTAAGAAGTCAATCCAGTTATTGAGTGATAAATACAAGATTTAAACTCATTTATCCTGGATCAACTCTTTCCACTCAACCAAAGCCATAAACTATACTGCCCTCCCCAACTAATACCTATAAGAAAAAACTGCAGTCTTCTAAGTCCCCTCAGTTTTGTTGCATCTACTTACTTGCATTTTTCAATCTTTCGGTAAGCCATCATGCTTTAAAATATTCTTCATATAATTCATTTCATTTCCACCTCTTCCTATACATTTACCAGTAAGATTTAAATATTTTATAGATACCTCCCATCAGTAATGCTGAACATAACTTTATAGTAAAAATAATTGACAGATTTCATCAAAATGTGTTCCTTGAACAGTTTTCAGCTTTTTCTTTAATCTTCATATCATAATTGAATAATTAGACTTCACTAGTATGTATCATAGTTTATGTTTTAATGAATTAAAAGTGACATTGAAAATAAAACTTTTTTTAAACCTTGGTATTATACATGCAGAATAATTGCTTTGGAGGCGTTCACCTCATTAGAAAAAAATTAGCAATCCAAACTTATACACAATCATATATTGCACTACCTGGGGCTAAGATATTTTTAAAAAATGGTAACTCTCAAACTAGAATTATTTTCACCACCAAAAGTAATGGGGTTGAAAAATTAAAAATATGGAGATCAAACTGAAGCAATAGAAACCAGACCTGTCCTCTCACTTGAAACAATAACAAAAAAAGCCAGACAAATTATAGGAAAAATCAGTTCTCAAGAAACTAGACATCAAGCAACAAGAATGGAGAGATATGAAACTATGTAAACCCTATGATTGCCTCAGCTTACCACCTTTACAGACTTTTCAGCTAGAGCACAGGGAAGAGAAAGCAAGGTAGAGATAGATGAGTTGATGAAAGAGAGGAGCTGAAAATCCATGAGGGTAAAAACACTAGCCCAGGAGAAATTACCAGAGAAGCTATATCAGGAAAAATCCCAGAGATCTGTAGCAGAGCCTCTCCCATATTCAGCACAGTACAGATGGGGGCTCATCTACTGCAGGCCAGAAAACGAATAACCTGAAATGAAATAATTAGAAAGAGTAGTTTGTTTCTACCAGCAAAACCGAAAAAGTCCTTATAATAGGAGATTGAGTGGAGTACTTACAAAATCATTTTTGCCTCAGTAGTGCTCATAATTAGCCTTAGATTGAGCACTGCTCTAGGCCACCTTAGAAAAAAATCATAAAATCCTCAGACTGGGCCGGGCGTGGTGGCGCACGCTTGTAATCCCAGTACTTTAGGAGGCGGAGACCAGAGGATCCAGGTTCGTGGCCAGCCTCAGCTCTCTCTCTCTCTCTCTCTCAACCTAGTGAAGCCCTCCACAACTTCGTGAGACCCGGTTTCAAAATAAAGTATAAAAAAATAGGGCCGGGGGTGTAGCGCAGAGGTAGAACGCCCCTGGGTTCAATCCCCGGTACAGCAAAAAAAAAAAAAAAAAAAAATCCTCAGACTGTCTCCAAATAACTACATCCCACACAAACCTCATGAATATTTCTAATAATACGAAATATATCTAACACCTAAATAAAGGTAAAATTCATGCCTGTCATACAATTAGACATTACCAGGCAGATCTGGGGACAGTGGCAGGTAACTATAATCCCAGTTACTCAGGAGGCTGTGAGGCAGGAGAATTGAGCCCAGGAGGTTCCGCGCCAGCCTGGGAGAAACAGTGACACTCTGCCTCAAAAAAAATTTTTTTTCTAAAGATTACCAGGCATGCAAAGAGGCAGGAAAATATGAATCATAATGAAGAAAATCAATTACTTGAAACCAACATTGAACTAAGACAGATGTTAGAATTAGCAGGCAACGACATTAAAAGTTATTTTAGAGTTAGGAATGACTTGCCTAGAATACACAAGACCTTGGGTTTGAACCCCAGCACCCAAAAAAAAGGTTATTTTAAATCACATAATCAAAACATTAGAGATATGAAAAACACAAAAAAGATCTAAATTAAACTTTTAGAGATGAAAACTACAATGTGATGAAAAATAGTATACTCATTAATTTTTAAGATATTGTGAAGTGTATATTGTTGAAAAGAAAAAAAATAAAAACCTAGAAGAAAGTCTAGAATAAGTCCCTTTCTTATTTACATTAGTAAGAGGGCAATTTTATCCAACTCTTTTATTCCATTAAGATATAAAAAATGGCAATGTCAAGTTTTTTTATGTCAAGTAATGACTCAGGGAGTTTTCACTGCTACCAATACAAGAAAGATTTATAATCACCGACTCCAAGGAAAAATTTTTGATAACTTATTTCTAATCCTTTGACTAAAATCACCATTACTTTATATAATAAAGAAACAGATTTATTTAAAAGGAAAATTAAACCCTTTAGGATGTTATATATGGCCACTTCAATAAAATATATATATAAGATTTTCTATGTGGAGGTTAGACAGATTCAATTTTTAGGTACCAGAACTCAAAAAACTAGTGAGTCTTGTCCAATTCATAAAAATAAGGGTCCAGCTGTAGACAAAATAAGAACAAAGAAAATAATTTAAAGTATATGATTAGCAAAGGCCAATAGGCAAAAATTCTGATGCTTCATCCCACAAGATTCAGAGAGACCTACAAAATTATATAAGAGCAGGTAAGACTAAACACTTATAGCAATCTAGGAATATAGACACTCTCAAAATGTGTGAAGTCAGCTCTCAAGAATTTACAACCTACACAATTTGATTCTATTTTTTACAAAAAAAAATTATGGAGAGAATATCAAGTACTAAGCACAAAGTTAGCATCAAACACAACAGATTTAGTTGCTGCTGTTGAAGTTTATGGAAGGCCAATGTTTTTTGGACTAGCCACCTCCTGCAGTGGGCCCCAGCAGACCAATCCAAACTAGAATGGAGTCATATGTGTTAAGGGCCACTTCATCAAACTGAACTTTGAAACACTACATTTAAACAAAACAAAACAAAAACCAGGAGATTCCAGTCAATCCTAGTCAGCATGATAAGGAAGTCCCCTCTATTTTAACCCTATAAGGGAAAGTAACTTAGAATTTTTTTTTTCTATTTCTGCTTTCTTCAGCCCTTTTCTGCCTGGAAAGCCAACCCCCTCTGCTCAGCTCATTGGAACACTCATTCTACTTCATAGAATGAGATGTTGTCTACTTCTAAAGTCATAAATAAAAACTGATTCAAAGGGACCTGAGAGAAATATCTGATCAAACTCCCTGATCATTTTGGCTTTGGAATCCAGGTTTAGTTTGTGCTATGAGAGAACACATGATCTTGTGGGGTTTGTGGTGGCTAATGAGTCAATGACAAGAGCTACAGTTTTAAAAGCAACTGATGGCAGTTGTAGTAAATGGCAATTACTGCAAGGATGTGAATTCACAAGGATTTGAATTCTATCCTCTTCTCTTTCTTGTGTGCTTGGGTAGGGAAAAATTATTGCCTAAGTTGATCAAGGTGATCTCAGAGCCAAAGGCACAACTTGACTGGCTGGCACAGCTTGGGAACTTAGGAGCTATTAGAGCACTCGCCACCAAAAAAAATAAGACTCCAGCGAGAGGATAATCTGAGAGATTCTGGGTCAAAGAAACAGGCTAGTTGACACTAGGTCACCTGCCAGCCTATTTAAGTATAAAATCAATTTCATTTAATTGCAAAATAAAAGCCAATTAGACCTTTAAATTTGTTTCAATTTTCTTTTGACACTTCTCTTACAGAGATTCTATGTTACATCTAATATAGTCTAATTCAACAGTAGGCTCCAGGTGTTACTTCTGGGTTCCTCCAGGGAACATCTGGTCTGGAGTATTTAAACTAACTAACAAAATTTAGCCTCTGATTGGCTCATATTGGCAACACCTACCCTGTTTACAACTTAACTCATATTCCTTTTTCTCTTTCACCTACTGCAATGAAGTTTTACTTAAGAAGTTTCCTTTGATCTTTTAAATTTGGGTGCTTTCATAGTATTTCATAGTATTTCTTAAATAAACTAAGACATGACAAGACAAAAAAAATAAAAATAAAATTTCGTAATATCTCTAAATTTTAATTATATTTATAATTTTATTAAAAATGTATTATAACTTCACAAATCTCATTCAGTTATCACAATTTATATTTTCCTTTACCAGATTACAATGATGAAAACTGTCAAGCCTTAAAACTAATGAGTTCTTTTTTTTTTTTTTTTTTTTGCAGTACCTGGGATTGGACCCAAGGGCATTCTACCTCCGGGGTAAATCCCCAGCCCTATTTTTTATTCTTTATTTTGAAATGGGGGTATCACTAAGTTGTTAAGGGTCTCACTAAGTAGCTGAGGCTGGCTGCAATCCTGCGATCCTCGTGTCTCAGCCTCCCAAGTACTGGGATTACAAGCATGTGCAACCACGCCCAGCTGAGTTCTTAATTCTTAAAGTATTGAAATGTATTCCTTTATCACACAAATATATTTTTCTAGTATAGTCTTTATGAAAATGAATTACCTAAATCTATTTATATCTCACTCATATCTGAACCTTGCCACTCCTCCCCTCTAAAACAAAACAAAAACACCATCAAATATTTATTGGCTACCTACTGTTTGTCAGGTGCTATTTTAGGTGCTCAGAATGTTTTCATAGAACTTTCATTTCAATACGAAAACAGTAAATAAACAAATGGAAACACACACATATGCATACATACACATAAACGGGGGTAAAATACTTACATAGAGAATTAAGACAAAATACTATAACTAGATTTTTTTTTTTTTTTTTGCGGTACCAGGGGTTGAACGCAGGGGCATTCTACCTCCGCGCTACACCCCCGACCCTATTTTTTTTTATGCTTTATTTTTTGAAACCGGGTCTCGCGAAGTTGCAGAGGGCCTCACTAGGTAGAGACAGAGAGAGAGAGAGAGAGAGAGAGAGAGAGAGAGAAGAGAGAAGAGAGAGGAAAGAGAGAAGAGAGAGAAGAGAGGACAGAGGAGAAAGGAGAGAAGAGAGAGAGATCGCGCGCGCATGCGCATTGAGGTTGGCCGCGAACCGGATCCTCTGGTCTCTGCCTCCCAAAGTACTGGGATTACAAGCGTGCACCACCACACCCGACTTAGATATTTATTTTAGACTGGGTGATCAGGAAAAGCTTCTCTGAATCTGTCAACTAATAATTTCTTTAGGAAGGTGTCATTATATCATGCTATCACTGCAGAGATTCAGTTTTTAACTTAACAAAACACATGAAAACTACTACTCCATTGACTAACTGGGTGTTATGTAAAATATCTGTCAAATTTAGAATTAAATTGAAAGGTCAAAACTCTGAAGAGCAAGCTGCCCCACCCCTGACTCTTAAGACCCCTAGACTAAGCCAGCTCTACTAGAAACACAGCCTTGCCCCTGCCCTAGGGGCAGGCTGCTCCAGGAACTAGCTAAACCAGTAGTAGATAAGAAAGGATCACGATAAACAACAATTGTTGTAGGAATTGGTTACTGATGTCTAACAGAATGGTAAAAATAAGCTTGTAAAAATTCCTCCACATACCTCGCTTTGCTCTACCCCCCCCCCTTTTCTTCTGCAGCTGTATCTTTAAATACCCTCCTCTCCCCTTGCTGAGGGTCGACCTCCTCTCCTGCGTGAGATAC
>PVJS01037261.1:0-20018 GCA_004027185.1 Glis glis
AGGCAGACACCGTTTCTCCCCATCCCAGGGTTCTACCCAACCCTTCAGAGCTGTGTTCTCTCCATTCAGGGCACTGAGCCATCTGACCCAGTCTTCAAAGAGTAAGCCTTTTTTTGTTCAAAGACGTATTCAGGGACTTTCAGCATTGCACATGATTCTTCCTCAATAGCCTTTGATTTTTCTTCCAGGACTTGATCAAGTAGGTTCAACTGAAGCATTAAGACCAGGTTGCGGTTTCAACCCAAGGTCCCTGGGAAAGAGGGGATATCCCAGATGGGAGGGTGGAAGGAGTTTCAAAATGTCAGCAGAAGCCTGACCTTTCTGGAAACTTGGGGCTGCATCCCTTCATTACAAAGCGATGAAGTACGCGGCAAGGTCCAAGACCAAGTTAAACATCTAGACTTGCAATTAAGTGCCTCTCTCCCTGCAGAACAGAATCCCCTTTGGGGCCTGAGACTCTAGTGAACTTCTGTGGAGGAAGTTGGGGCAGAAGGAGGGCAAGCCCTGTGCCTCTTGGCCAGTCTCAGCAACATCTGACTGCCCCTCCCTCCCCTTGCCCTGGGGATGGCTGCCTGGCTGACCCTGGCCCTCACCAAATCCCAACTCCAAGGGATGCTTGGGGATCTGTTTCTGCCGGGTCTCTGAAAGGTGCTGGATATATAAATATGAAGTCAGACCTCTCTTCCCACTTCAGTGCCAGGTGCACTGGGGTTACACTGTCCTACCTGGCATGATATGACCTGGGCTTGCCTTGCGTCAATGCTGAGTCCCACTAGTTCCAGTCACTCAGGATTTGAGGTCATGAAGAGCAAGGGTGTTCAGAAAAGCTTTCTGGAAACTCAAGGCTGCCCCTGAGACAGGATGAACAGAGCAGGGAAGGAAGAATACCCTTTCCCCCCACCATTCAAGAGTATTTAGCAGCAGATACTCTTCGTTGTTTATAAAGGGGAGAAATAACCCAAACAAAAAGCCCCAGCATACCCAGCTTGGTGACCCCATGAAGCCATACAGGTCATGGGAAGAACTGTTTACAAAGAAGCCTGTTAAATCCTTTGGTGGTCAACACAGGGTCTAAGGGTTTGAGTCCCAAGTAGTGACTTGGACACCAAAGCAGGGAGGTGACAGGGTTATGTGTTATGACACCCAAGAACACCAGGACAGAGGGGCGGTGGCCAGGCCACGGGAACCCCATGGCTGCTCCCCAGCACTGACCCACGCAGCCCAGAGCCTCACACACACCTGCTGGAAGGCAGCCCGGCAGCACTTGTCAGTATTTATGGCCTTACAGCTGGGCTCTTGACTTGTCCAGCTGTCAGCCAGCACCAAAGGAAATATCCATTTCTAGATGTATCCGATGAAACTAAAGCAAGTAGGGACACATCTCCACTCAGCTTTCATTGAGAATGACAAACAGAGGTGCTTACCAGACTGCACGGTGAACACGTAACAGGACCTCAGTAATGCAGACCCCTCTGGGAAGAGGGTCACTAACATGAACTGTGTGCAGACAGCAGACGTGCAGCATCAGATTTGGAAAATGGAGCTTTGCGCCATCACAGGAAGGGGTTCTAAAAATCAGTCAGGTCAACCATTCAAATAGATAGTATAGTGTACTTTTATTATACTTCAGTGGAGTAGAAGAAAAGATCAGCCAGTCTCAGAAAGTCAAGGGCTGTATGTTTTCCTTCATATGTGGAAGCTAGAGAGAAAATAGGAAACAAGAGGGACTTCAGATTAATGAGGAGAGAGCCCAGCAGAAAAGTAGAAAGGGGTGGGGGAGGAAAAAAGGATTGAGGAAGGAAATAGTTCAAATAAGGTTATGTCCATACATGAAGGTATCAATACCAATCTCACTAGCATGTATGTTGAGGGAGGAGGGGAGCAGGATGGGGTGCAGAGGGGAACACACCAAGTGATGTGTGCGTGTGTGTTTGTATTGCTTTGAGTCTCACTATGATGTATAATTACAATGCACCAATAAAAGTATAAAAAAATCAGCCGGTCACTGGACAAGTATTTAAGTCCTCTCATTCATGTGCTTGGATGACTAGTTACCTGGCCTTTGCTGGCACTGCACCCACGACAGGAACTCAGGGCCCCCAAGAAGAGCTGTTCCAAGAGAGCTATTAGCCAGTTCTTCCTTTAGTGAGCTGAAATTGGCCTCCGGGAAGCTTTTATTCACTAAGCAGGGCCATAAAGAATGTGATGGTTCTCTGGGCCTAGAGAGAGCACTTCAGAAACTGAATTCACTGAATTAGTCCCCCCCTGTGTCATGAGTGTATGTAAATAAACATGAACACATGTATGTGCATGATACTTTATCCAGAAGTCTAAACCTAGCAACTTCCCGTATCTAGAAGACACGTTCAAACAGAATTAACCCGACATTGCATTCATGCCCTTGACTCCTAGAAGAATGCCTCAGCACCCTCATCTGAAATTATAGTTTAGTTTTGGATTCACTTTTAATAAGTCTGGTTCTCTAATTTCCTAGTTCACAAAAGATTAAAAGCAAACAATAAGCCGCAAAGGATACTGGCTCCAGTAAGAAGTCAGGACATTCAGCCTGACTCTGATGGGGAAGATGCATGGTCAGGAAGAACTCCAGGAACCAGCGATACCAGAGAAAAGGCAACTCCCTTACACCTCATTGTGTGACGTCCAGGGAAACTGAAGATGGCCCTGAGTCTCCAAGAAAGAGTCGACTGCTTTATGTCACATACACATGACAAACTTTTAAAAAAGATTTCCATCCAATGTGCTTATGTCAGCTTAACATCGTGATACCCAAGAGTTATGATTTTATTATCTAGGTAATTAATTTTTGGTGGAAGAGCTCATTCTGTGCTGATGTTGCCTAAATGAGATGTCACCGTGTGTTATCTCGCAGTGAACAGCACAGTTTTCCATGGCAAATGATACTGATGATTGCAAACCACAGTGCAGTGATGGGCATGTGGTGGGCATCACCCTGGTTGACTGATTCCCATGGCAACAGGAACTAGGAAGAAAGTATCACCTACTGGAGACACTTCCATTACCTGCTTCATAGAGATAAGAACTGTTGGAATTAGCATGTTAATATTTGATTCAAAACAATATCCCTGCCTTGTGATAACTCTGTGTTCATGACCCAGATGCACACTTCTTCATGAATATGTATTTACCATGTTAATTTGCTCAGCAATTTCTTTTCCTAGAGTGCCCAAGAAGGTAAACTGCAGGCTGCTCCTATGGCAATAATTACAATCTTACTCCCTCTATAACCCAAGTCCCCAAGTTCCCAAACCAGTTGCCAGAAGGCCAGGACATTGGGCATGAGCTGCCACAAAAGAACAATTAGTCTTAGTCTTAGTTGTAGGGGCAGCTGGAAGAAGTTAATGCCAAACAATGGTTAATCCATGGTCATTCATCTTGAGTTATGGAACACAGGATCACACCTAGACTGCACATGCGCACACACACACACACACACACACACACACACACACAATACACCCTGGGGAATCATCTGAACTGCTGAACAAGCACAGGTCCCTGGGATGGAAGCTCCAGCAACAGTGAGTGGTCACACGCTGCTCTGACTATATTAGACAAAGGTCGCTCCAGGGTGGGGGAGGGTAGTACTTCCAGTCCCTTTATCCTGCCCTGCTCCTATTTTCACAGTATGTAATATCTCCCAAACTACCATTTTACTTATTTACGTATTATGTTTATTTTTGTTGGCCATCTGTCTGCACTAAAATGTGAGTTTCAAGAGGGCCTTGAACAGTATTTGGTTTTTGCCGGAACCCGCCGGCAGAGTCAAAGGTTCGAACTGTTCCTGAAATGGGTATGAGGATTGAGAGAAAAGGGGGAAAGAGACAAGGAGTAGCATAAAGACAAGAAAGAAGAGGAAAGACAAAAGATAGCTTTGAGAACTGCAGTCAATACCATAGCCTTTTCGGGAGGACTCTCAGTCAATCCTGGAGCCTTATCGGGAGGACAGTCAGTCTATGCTGCCGTGCAACAGTCAGTCAATACTACCGTATTTGCGGGAGGACAGTCAGTTTATACTGCCGTAGCGTCTTTATTTTGCTCGGACCTTATATACACATTCAGAGCATCAGATGTACACAATGCCAACCTTAACAACATAGCACCAGATGTATATAATATTAATACCAACAAGCAGACAAACATCGTGCTCTCACGCAGCACCCCTCCTCCTTCCCGGATCAAGGAGTGGTCAACTCCTTCCTCCGCAAGCCTCCCTCTGTTGTTACAGCCACAATCAACAAAATCGGCAACACTTGGAAAAATTCTCGCCTTGCCAGGCTGCTTATGCAACTCAGAGAAGGGAATGGCTCCCGACAGTTTTAGAGTTGCAATATCACACTCCAAAGCAGAGTAGGTACTCAGAAATGGTTCGTCCAATGAATGATAAATGAATGGATGGTTGATTCTGTAGCCTAAAAAAAGATATGGGCCCTGGCAAGCACTTGGCATACATGTTACCCATGGTTTCTCCTGTGCCCATCACTAAGTCATCGCAGCCCTGAGTCCCAGTAAGTCCAATGGAGCCTCAGAATCGTTCTCAACCCAAGATCCCAGGCAACCTCTACCCTTAGCTTCTTAACTACCCTCAGCTTCTCAATTGACATAGGAAATAAGTTCTGCTTACCATCCCTGGTCCAGGCCACCATCACTGAATCCTGTAGGGTCTTTTGTTGTTCTTCTTCTTCTTTTTTTCCCATCAAGTGATTCACAGGCAGGGATTTAATATCTTGGGGCATCATGATGCAAAAAATGATCCCTGAGTGCATCACCTAAGCAGGGACTCTGGGATGCAGCCCTTACCAGACAGGGCCTGGACTTGGGGCTTTATCCTCATCTCAACCAGCCTTGCATACTTTCTAACAAGATGATGTTCTCTAAGGTCACACACTTCCTTTCTTCCACTTGCTGTGGAAGGACCATCACACCTTGCAGGGGGGTGGGGGATTAGACTATCTTGAATAGGGGCTCAGTCAGGCAATGACCTGCTCAAGGTCACACAGCCAGCAGAGCTGGGATTTGAACCCAGGCCCTTCAGTGGCCATTTCCCAGATGAGGACACAGGCTGGGACAGGACCACCATGTATCTAAAGGCATACATTCAGGATTTGGGAACCACTGGGCTCTGTGCTCCTCTAGGCAAGGGACTGCCTCTCACACATCTGTGTTTCCCCACGCCCAGCCCAGGGCCTGGCCCAGAGCAGATGAAGGAAAGCAGGCTCAGACACGCAGCCAAAAGAGACCAGACAGCTTGGCATTAAGAATTTGGCCTAAAAGAAAAGGTCAGATGAAATGAGAATTCACAAACCTAGAGGCCTCTGCAGAACCAGCCCTGGGGTTCAATGGGAGGACAGGTGGCATTGTCCCTACCCCAGGTGAAGCCAGCCAAGACGGTGCTCCCCCCTGTCCTCATGACCAAGAGAAGGGAGCCTGCCCTCCCTCGAGGCCCCTCCTTACTGCCCGACTTCACTTCTCCCACTGCTCCTCACGCTCACGTTCCAGCCTTACCTCCTTGTTGGCCTGAGCCCCTTTCCAAAATGTATAGGGAAGGATGCTGTGGATCTCGCCTCAGGCTCTGTCCAGCCCAGACTCAAGCACTTACTAATTTAAAGAATGAAGCAAGCACTGGGGAGCGAATGAATAGATAAGGAAGTGAATTATCAGAGACACCTCTATGGTCTAAGGTCCTCATTCTCGAACGCCTAGATCATTCTGTTATACAGTCATTCATCCAACAAATGTTTCTGAAGTATATACTACAAAAGGGGCAGCGTGCTAGGTTCTGGGATAGGGAGGAGAGCAAAAATTAGCACCTTTCCCACAGGTCTTTTGGGAAGCTTTCCACATAAACCTTTAACCATCCACGCTTACTTTCAAACTTACCCTCTGTAGCTGTATTTAGAAATTATTCCTTCTATATTCAATAACTTTCAGTGCTTCCCACTGAAAAATGGACAAATTCTTTACACTGACACTGAACACCTTTTAAGATCTGGCTGAAACCTATACTGTCAGCCTCATCTTCTGTCCTTCACCACCTCTTCCCTCCATTACATTCCCTCCAGCCCCTGCCTGAGATGCCTTTCTCATCTGCACCAGTCAGCTAGGGTTACAAACCACCCCAAGACTCTATGGCTTAAGCAGTAAACGTTTATTCTCACTTGAACGTCTGTGGGTCAGCTGGGGCTTGGCTGGGTCAAGTGGTGTGTCCATTTAGCTGTTCCATGGGGGTTGGGCTCGGGTCAGCTGTGTTCATCCGGGGGCCCGGGTTGGAGGGACAAAAGCTATGTGAGGAATCTCTTCTCATGATGATAGCAGAGGCATGAGAGGGAGAGCCAACTAAGCAACCTCTGCTCACTTCATGCCTGCTAACATGAGCCAAAACAAGTCACATGACAGTCCCCAAAGTTAAGGAGGAAGGAAGTACATTTTGTCCACCATGGAGCCAAAGCAAGTCACAAAGTCAAACCCTGCATCATTGGAGGCTGGGGAAAGGAGAGGCAGAGAGTGAATAGTTGTGAACAAGAATCTAATCTAACACACCATCTCTGCCTAACAAAATTGGGTAGCATGGTAAAAGAAGGCAGTCTTTGAAATGGTTGCCCTGGGTTTGTGACTATACATCCTACCTTCTGAGAGGCCCAGACACAGTGTATTCCCAAAATACTTCATGCCTTTAATACGCATGTGCTGGGAATATACTACGTGTAGGAATACATACTAGACTGGTGAACAAAATAGACAAGTCTCTGCTCTCCCAGTGGCATGAACGAAGCTCTCAACCTTAAGGGTCAGCTTTCTCATCTACAAAGTGGAAAAACAACCTAGCAGGACATGAGAAAACCCATGGGAAGCTGGCCTTGAGTAGTTAGGATATCTCCTTCCATCTAAATATGCAATATCTAGCACCATCTAGTTCAAAGAGCATACGACCAGTGAGAACACGTGGAGGTCTACCTTGTGCCAGGTAGGCCCACCCAGTCCCAATTCCCTACCCCACAGTCTATTCTAATGGACAGATAGGTGTGTTCTTCCTGACTTTGCTGAGGGCACCCAGCCCAATGCCCCGCCACAGTAGGTGTCCAATATATATACCGCGGACCAAGACCCCAGAACCCCCACAGTCGCCTTCCTCACTCTTTCCTGGAAACAGTCTCAAACACTGAGCTTTCCACCAAAGCCTTCCCATTCACCCGGAGAGAAAAATGCAGCTAATCAAAGCAATCTGGACTTTTCTTTCCATTCCCACCCCTCCCACCCCCACCCCAGAGCAAAACCTCCCTAAGTGATTAAATGTTATAATAAGGATTTGGCATCTTTACCTTGTCAAAGATTGTGCTTTTGTGGTATCTCATGGAGCACAAACAGATCCAAGAGCCGGCAGTGAGATGGGACTATCAGTAGAGACCAATGAGGGAAGAAAACAACAAAACCTCAAGATAAGTCAGTAACCTCTAATCACACGCAGACCGACCAAGCATGCAACTAATTGGGGGCTTTCCTGCTAAAACAATGCTAATTAAGTAGTTATAAAAATTATTGTTATTATTAGCGATATCACTATTATTATTATAATAAATCAAGCACTAGCTAGAAATTCAAAAGTCTTTCTTCAGGATCTGGCTTCCTCCAGTTTTCCTGTATGCTGGTTGTATCCGGTGGGTCTCCCCTGCCCATGGGAGCCAATGAACTCCAATCCTGGCATTGCAGGCCCTCCAGGCACTGGTAAAAATGGACTCTAATCACTCACTAATTCAACAGCTAGTTTTTCAGCACTGTTATGTACTGAATGTTTGTGTCCCCTCAAATTCATAGGTTGAAATCCTAACCAGCAAGGTAATGGTATTGGGAGGTGGGGCCTCTGGGAAGTGACTGGATCATGAGGGTGGGGCCCCTGCGAGTGCATTAGTGCCCTTAGGAAAGAGGCCCCAGAGAGCTGACTAGCCCCGCTTTCTGCCACGTGATCATATGAGAAGACAACAGTCTACAATGGGAAGAGGGTTCTCACTGGAACCCAACTATCCTGGCGCCCGGATTTGACTTCCAGCTTCCAGAACTCTGAGAAATAAATTTTTTTTTAAGCCATCCAGTCTATGGTACTTTGTTAGAGAAGCCCAAACTAAGATAAGCACTTATTTTGACCCCCATGCTGGATGACGGGCTACAATTCTGCTTCCATTTCCACCGGGAGCAGTGCCTCTGAGAACATGTATGTTCTCTCCTCCAGCCAACTGTACTTCTATGGCTGTGAATTCTCTGCTGGGCATGCTATACACAGTTGTCTGTCCCTTCACCTCATTATACCTTATCTACCCACTTAGACAGGGATCGGGGCTCAAGCCTAAGAGAGCACTACACAATCCTGGTGGTCAATAAATACTTGTTGAAGGACTTTACTATGGAGATACATCAACACAAACCAATATGTACCTACTTAGAATAAATTCCTGTGGGCTGGCCGCTGGAAGAAGCTAGAAGGTATCCTGCTCAGTGCCGGCACATGGGGTCTGAGCTCAGCAGGGGCAGGTCTCAGCAGACAAGCCCCTTGGTAACTAGTATGTTCTTTACCAGGGTCCAGGATGACCTGCCATTGATACTGGACATTTGCATCTTATACTTCAATAGTGTGGACTACTGAGGGGAAAGGTAGCATTTGAGTCAACAGACAGAACACTATTCTAACCCCTCCAGGCATGTGATGTGGCTCAAAGGTGCTGCTAACAAGTGGGATTTCAGTGGAACTTCTCTAAGGAACCACACAGGATGTGTACTTCTACCTTCTGCCTTGCTTCTTAAACTGCACCAGTTTCTTAATCTTTCTACAAGGCACCTATCAGGTACACTGTAGTTATTCCTCCAATGAGAAACCAAACCCACCTCACCTGCTTCCCCAGGTCCAAGCCACCATCATCTCCCCTCCTGGACTATTCCTACTGTGCCCAGGCTGGTCTCCTAGCTTCCTCCACTTCTCCCCCCAAGAGAACCCATTTGACAGCCATAGCCAATGTGACCTTTCATATAAAGAAGTAAATTAGACCCCACCCTGCTTCAAACCAATGACTTTCACTGTTAAAATAAAGTCCAAATGCCTTCCTGTGGTCTGCAGGCCCAGTGAGATCTTACCCCACCCACCTCCTCTCTGCTCCACGTCCTAACACTGTCCCGTGCATGCATGGCTCCAGTTTCATCCTGTCTATCTGGCCTCAGGGCCCTGGCATTTGCTGTTCACACCCTAAAATCATTTCTTTATTCATTGTTAAACCTTCTCTAGAGTGAAAGTTCTATGAAGGAAAAGAATCTTTTGTTTTGTTCCCTACTCTATTTTCAGCATCTCTTGCAGTGCCCAGCACATAGTGAGTCTTCAAAGCACATTTATGGATGGGGAACATTAACCCTGAGGTATGGGCACTCACAGGCACTTCTTTCCAAAGTGCACAATATGGAAAGATGGGGGAAGAGTAACTTTCTAGTGGAGAAACTTGACAAACTCTGCCTCGTCTAGGTGATCCAGGTCAACATCATAGTGATAGGTCATGGTGACTGGTAATTACGTACCCTAGTATGATGTGATGAGAGTAGCATTTTACCTCTATGGTCTTGCTCCCCAAAACACAGAATTCCAGTCTAATCATGAGGAGAAAACATCAGATCCTACGTGAAGGAAAAATATCGGAGCAGTGCTCAAAACTAGCAAGGTCATCTCAGACTATCAAGGAAAGTCTGAGGGACTGTCATAGCCAAGAGTTTAAGAAGAAATGACAATTATATGTGCTATGGTACCCTGGATGTGATGCTGGAACAGAAAAAGGACATTAGGGGAAATCTGAATAAAGTATGTACTTTAGTTAATCACAATGTATCAATATTGGTCCATTAGTCATATGACGAATGTACCCTATTAACATAATATGCTAATAATAGGGGCAACTAGGTGTGGGGAGCTCTCTGTACTCTCTTCTTCATAATAACATAAATCGAAACTTCTAGAATAAAGTTTATTTCAAAAACACATTTGTTCTGTGATTGAATGTGCAGCAATAAATGCTACACAGATATTTTCTTGTCTTTTATAAGAATGTACTGAGCATGGGCTCTGGTACAATATTAGAACACAGTCCAGTTCCCTAAGTCTGTTAAGCATTGTCTGGGGCAGGCTGTTTGTATCATTACTTCATTAACAACACATTTGAAGCACTGTAAAGACAGACAGCAGCCCACCCCTAACTGAACCGCCAGTGGTTCTAAATGAGGAGCTTTTGGGTCAATGACAAAAATAACACAGCCCGCCCTCTTAGAGGATGGATCACAATTTCCCGCTGCTCACAAGTCCTTCCGGCCACAGGCACCACCAAGGGCCTACTGTGCACCCCGCCTGGCGGGGCTTATTAGCCAGCTCCCATCCCAGACCAACAAATACAAAGCTGATCAAACACAAGACTCTCCTCCAACAGGTCAAACAGTGCAGCATGGACTACAAATGGCACAGATGTTCAGAGAAGGCAGATGGTGGGACCTAGGTCAGTCAAGGAGGGCTTCCTGCAGGAAGGGCTGGATGGAACCTGGAATAGGAAACAGCATTTGGAGAGACAAGAGGGAGGAGAAGGGACACCCAGGAGCCCATTGACTCCAGAACCAACTGCAGGGAGTGGTCTGATTAGAGTTGTGGGGTCCCTCGGGGGCAGTGGAAAAGGAAGTTGGTAAATAGCAGAGGCCAGACCAGAAAAGGCCTTCTAGACCTTAAATACTTCTGCTTCATCCTTCCTTTCCATACATGTTTGAATTCTTGTCCTCTCTCCTACCCGCCTGTAAGCCTCCTGGGGCAAGATCCCTTTCTGCCTCCGTTCACCCTGTGCAATAGGGACCTGCAGATAGTAATGGTTCAAAGAAACATCTGGTGAATAAGAGAGGGAATTAATGAGTCGATGGCAATCTATGAAGCTGGGACTTTACACAACGGGGAGGCCTGCAGGGGGTTGCAGAAAACCCAGAATCAAAATGACATTTTCTCCCCTATCTCCCCCACCCCTTCCCTGCCACGTTCCCCTTCAGCACCTACCCCTCCCCGACTTCTTACTAATTATTTGAGTACTTATTTTCTGTCTGTCACCTCTCAGTCACTCAACAAACATTAACTGATTATCTCTCAGGTGCCAGGCATGCTCTAGTTACTAGGCATAACAGACAACGCAGACAAAAATTTTACTCTCATTGAACCGGCATTTTAGTGATGAGCTAAAGAACATTGAGTAAAATACACAGAATGCTAACTGCTGACAGGTTCTATGGGTGAGAAAGGCAGGGAAGAAGGGTAGTGAGTTCAGGGAGTGGCTTGCCATTTGAAACAGAGTGGGTAGGGGGAACCACCTGTAGGAAGCAGGGATGAGGAATTTTTTCTTTTGAGTCCACTGACACAATACCTAGCCTGCAGCAGGCCCAGAATAATGGATGGCTGAGTAAATGAGGGTGTTGGAAAGGTGAATCCATTTATTCTAATTAAATTTCTGAGATAACTGTAGATTCACACGCAGTTATAAAAAAATACCCTTTTCCCCAGTAGTAACATCTTACATAAGTGTAGTACGCTGATGTGACTGGTCTAGGCGTCATCAGTTTCAAATGCACTTATGTACATGTGTGCACTGCATACTCAGTTCTATGTAAGTTTAAGGGCTAATTCATTTTTAATGTATAAGTTAGGAGGTGACTTGAAGAGGCTAGGGCTAAGAAAAAGTGGGGTGCAATGAGTCCCCAGTCACCCAGTATGCCTGAGATCTATTTACCTGTGCAAATATCCTAAGAAGGTAGGTATTCTTACGCCATCTTACATATGTTAAAATTCAGCGAAGGAACTTATTGGAAGTCCCACAGTTGGCAGGCAGAAAAGCCAGCACCCCAAATTCAGGACCATCTAGATCTTTTTCTGGGGCTCTTTTCTGGAGACAAGAATGGCCTGGATGGAAACAAAACAAAATAAAACAAGAGAAGAATTGGGGACCAAGAGGAAGGACAGCGTCCAGGAGACACTGGAGGGGTGAAGAAAGGAGACAAGAGTTCATATGGTGCTCTGGGATTCCGAGCCAGGGAAAAGGGAGGTATCATTCACAGGAAAAGGAAGTGAAAGTTAGAGGAGTCTAAAGGAGAAGAGAAGGGAGAGGTCATGGCTCAGCCCCGATTTCACCTGTGATCTTGGGCAAGTTGATTTACACCCCTGGGCTTTATGATCCTAATCAGCACAGGTGAGAATGGCTTCCACACCCCACCCAATACCCCCATTGGAATGTTTGTGTCCTCTCAAAATCTGTGCTGAAGCCTAATCTCCAATGTGACGGTATTAGGAGGCAGGGCTTTGGGGAGAGTGATTAGGTCACGAGAGTGGAGTCCTTATGAATGGGATTAGTGTCCTCACAAGGGACTAGAGAGACCAGAGTTCTCCCCTTTCTCCACCTGGGCACATAGTAAGAAGGTGCTGTCTATGAGCCAGAAGGCCGGTCCTTACCAGACACCGAATCTCCTGGCATGTTGTTCTTGGACTTCTCAGCCTCCAGAAGTGTGAGAAATAGATATCTGTTGTTTGCTTATAAGCTATCCAGTCTATGGTATTTTGTTATAGCAGCACCAACAGACTAAGACAACCACCCAGGATTGCTCTGATGCCAAGGAGAGATGGAGAGGTAGCCCTCTGCAAAGCAAAAGTGCCAGACCAACCGCCAAAGCCAGAAACGAGGAACCCAACCCGACAGCCCAGACCGTCTGCGTCTCTGACTGCGATGGCTGGCTTCCTTTCCCAGAGAGGAAAACGCGGAATTTAGGTCAGCACACACAGAGAATCTCGCTCTGTTTACAAGAAACAGAGAGTGTGTGTTCTTATTAAATGCCTTTGAATCCCAGCAAGGATGGGAGACCCAGGGCTGTTTATGGCTTTGGATATTTACTTTTCTCATATACAAATCAGCTCGGGTGCCGTCAGAGCTGACGCCACCTCACACTGCGGCCCTCTGACGTCCTGGCTCCTCCCGTGCCCCACACATGGTTTGAATTTATTGGTTTTAGCAGCTCTCATTTATATTGTGTGAGGATCACGGAATGACCAGCAAACAGAAGCTCCGATCTGTGCCCTGGAAAAGACACAGAAGTGTGAGGGGAAAGGTCATGGGGGGAGAGCTGCGGAGATCCAAGGAGAAGCTCCCACGCACGGAGTGGCCCACTCAGAGCTCTAGGGCCACTTTGGGAGTAAGGGATTGATTGGATACCGTACCCCCCCACAGCCCCACCAGGAGATGGTTAGAGTATGAGAGGGTGAGAAGGCTCTCAGAGGTCAAAGCCACTCAAAGCCAAAACACCCTGGCACTACAGTGGGGCATGCAGGTGGCTGCAGAGATATTTGACCTCCCAGAACCAAGCACTTGGAAATCTGGGTACAATGGGAAGGGGAGGCCGAGGACTTCCGATGTTCTACCCAGACATTCAGGTGATGATATGCAGATACAGCTAATCATTTCACAGCGGCACACAGAATCCCTGAGTGTACTTGTAGCCAGACCCTTCGGGACCCAGAGTTATTAGATGAGCTTCCTGCCCTCAAAGAACTTCAGTCTAATGGGAGAGAGAGAACGTAAGCATATAACAGACAATAAAATATAAAATGTTGTTTTCCAGGGAGGTCAGAGCCAGCTTAGAAAGTGGCTTTGCAGCAACAGGGCTGCGGTTTCTGGTTTACCAAACAATCTCACACCACTAAGGGGGCTTGGCCAGGGGAGGGCCTGCCTGGCACACGTGCTGGGCTCCTGACCCAGTGTTCTCGCTGTTGATGGACTGCAGACCCTCTCCTCTCCCCCTTCTGCTCAGGAGCACTCAGGAACTACCTGTCTCCACCCACCCCCACTTTGAAGAGGTGGAATCCCCAAATCTGCCATCAAACAGGTCATATAAAATGCAGGGATACCTGACCTAATAGCAGATATGTTAGAAAGGGTGGTCAGGAGCTGGGCGTGGAAGCACAGGCCTATAATCCCAGCAGCTGGAAGGCTAAGTCAGGAGGATCACAAGTCCAAGGACAGCCTCAGCAATGAGGCAAGACTCTCAGCAACCTAGCCAAGACCCTATTTCAAAAACAAAAAAGAAACATTAAAAAGGGCTGGGAATGTAGCTCAGAGGCATAATGTCCCTAGGTGCAATTCCCAGTACTAAAAAATAAAATAAAATAAAATAAACTAGGTGATCAAGGTCTCAGGGTCTTAGGCTCCCTCCTGAAATGTCCTGTAATTTACAATTACGCTGGTCTCATTCAGTCACCAGCTCACTTTACCATCTAGTTTCAAAGAGCAAACACCCCCGAGTTCCTATTCAGAAGCTAAGGACCCCTTCTCCTCTGAGCCAGCAGTGATTATATCTTAGATCTAATGCACAAGGGAAAAGATCCTCATAGGGTAGTTGCTTTCTCAAGCCACGGGTTTGAGAACATCCAGACAAGACTGGATGAATTGGTCCAGTCTGACCAATGAATGAATGAGTCAGCGAGCCAATTATTAACCTGAAGGAATTCTGAACTGCAGAACACAGGAGTGGGCACAGTGCACCCAAGATCAAGACCAAACTTAACATGGTTACAAAGGCTCCATGATGTGGTTACTAGGGAATTGTGCCTCTATGGTCAATTCCCTAGTCTCTCTGTGGCTCCCACTAGTAATTTCCAGGGAATAATGACATTCTTTCAATCCAGATTAATATCACCTCCAGTACAGTACCCCACCCCATATCTGGCATTCCTCCTGAACCCGGGGAACTCCACTTGCACAGGAAGTGAGCTCAGGTAGTTCTGTACTAAAGCCAAGGCAGGTGAAGTTCATAAGGTGGGCAGGCCTGCCCTATTATATGCAACTGAGCATCTGCAATTGCAAAGAGAGCTCCTGGGTAGCAAGGATGCAGGCCTCTTGATAGCATCTAGAAGACCTCCAGATTCCCCCAGACATTGCAAAGCCTCAGCCACTATGGGGGTGGGACTCAACAGTGACACCGTGGATTGCATGACAGACAGGTGGGACCTGGCAGTCCATCCAGCTACTGTGGCAAACTTAATAGGGATTCTTCCCACATTCCCCCACTTCTGCACCCACACAGAGGCCGAGAGAGAAGCCCAGCCCTCCACATGGGCACTGTTAGAATCTACAGTCTCCATGGTTGTTGGCCCCTCAGGCCACCTGCTATCGCTTCATCTGCCAAGGTCAGCCTCATTTTGAGGAAATTGGAAGATAAGTACCTTGTGTAAATGATGGACTCCCTCACTCTCTCCTTCCCAGTGCCGCAGCCTTCCTCAGGGGGAAGCTCAGAAGTCTCTCAAGTCCCCGACCCTGTCACCACTCACCTGTCATACCTCCAGTCTCAGAAGAGCTGCCCCCTATTCTCAGACTCCAGCCTCTTCTCCTCTGGGTCACATCTGCCCTTTTTATTAGATACAGAGGGACCGAGAGCACAGGTTCTGCAGCAAAACTTGCTTGGTTTATACTCCAGATCCTCCATGCATTTGCTGTGTGACCCCAAGAAAGTGAATTGCCTCTGTGGGCCTGTGATAGTTAATCTAGGTTGTCAATTTGACCTGATCATGACACACCCAAGATTATGTGATTTTGGGTGTGTAACAGCAGATTAAAGAGAAAGCCCTGCCCTGAATGTAGGCAGCAGGATTCTGATAGGTGTGGACTTAGATAAAGAGGGAGAAGCCACGTAGAGTGCGTGCGACTCTTTCCGAGGAAAACGCATCTGCTCTCGCCTGAGATCGTCGGCCGCTGGCTTCGCCTTTCTCTGAAGAGCTTCTTGATCTTCTCGGCCTCCAGCTCTTGGAACTGAAACTTCACCATCGTTTCTCCGAAGAGCTTCCTGATCTTCACGTCTTGGACTGGGACTGAATTAGTGGTTGCTCCGATCCTAAGACCCCAGCTCTTAGACCGTTCGACCAGCTACTAGTTCCTCTGACTCTCCACGTGCAGTCAGAACCTGGGACTACATTGCTTCAAACTGTAAGCCCATCTGATAAATCCCTTTTTTCAAATATACTCATTCTGTGTATTCTGTTAATCTAGAGAACCCTGTCCAATACAGGGCCCCAGCTTCTTCACCCATGAAATGCAGCTGAATCTACCTGAGAGCCTGTTGTGAGGACGAAAAGGGGCAGGGCATGCAAAGGACTCAGAATCATCCTTGACACTCCCTTGAGAGGGACCGCTCCCTCAGGTGGTGAGAATCCTTCCCCTCCTGACCAGTCCCACACTCACCTCTGAACCCCCAGAATCTGGAACTGAACCCAGCACAGAGCAGTTCCCAGCAATGCTTATCAAACAAATGAAAGAATAGATGAATAGATGAGCCATTTCATAATGACTAATTCAGTTCACTAAGTATTTACAGGGTATTTCTCCTCAGGAGAAAAAGAAGTGGGAAAACACCTGCATACTCAGTACTGCTAGGAGCACAGAGCCTTTGCAAATAAAGTCAGCCCCAGGCCTTATGCTGCCTGATTCTCCCAGTAACTGTACGTTGCTGCTGTTCACATGCACCTGTCTGAGCAATGGAGGAAAAGGATGCTCAGACCAGGAGGAGCCCCAGGTCATGGATCTAACCCAGGGCAGAGCTGGGGCTCAAGCCTGGGTGTCTGGCCTAAACTTTTCAACCCCTTCTTTTGGCGTGTCCCCACTCCAGGAAACAATGGGAGACCCCAGGAAGCTGAGCCACAATGAATACAGTCAAACAGGAAAAAACAACGAGGCTCTGGGTGGTCAGACCATGAGGTTCCCATCAGGCCACCCAGCCGCCCATCCCTGCTCTGGATGACGCTCAGTGTACGAGACCAAGGTGACCGAGAACCATCTTTTGTATGGGATGGGCTTCACCTCAACGCGCAGTCTGAAAGTAGGCCAGTAGTAATAATTTAAATGACACTACCTAAACCAACATAGTTAGCATCATCGCCTCTTAGGGAGTGCCCCTCCGCTCGCTCGGCCATGGGCTTCAGGCATCATCTCATTTACACCTCGTGACAACCCCAGGGGGCAAATTCTGCTGTGAGCTCCGCTTTTTTCAGATGTGGAAACAGATCTCAGCCACCCAGCCAAAGTGGCAGAGCTGGGATTCCAACTTCTTGCTTAAGTCCAGCTTCTTGCTTAAGGCATCAAAAGATCTAAGTAGAAATCCCAGCGCCGTCATTTTGCACAAAGTACTTATCCTCAATTTCCTCAAAATGAGGAAAATAATGCTTACCTTTCAGCATTGTTTTAGGAATTTCCTGTGATAAACTGGAGGCCTAGCACATAATAGGCACTAAATACGAATGGCTCCCTTGGGGGCTGAATAGAAAAGGGAAAGGAGAAAGCCAATTGAAGGAGGGGTAGAAAGGCTTTCTTTTTGCCTACCCTCCACATTCTCCCAGACTAGCGCCTTTGCTTAACAGTCTCCTTCCTTCAGGAATGGTCCTCTCCACTCCCAGCTCCAGGAACCCAAATCTCCTTCCACCTGCCGCCTCTCTGAAAGCTACCTCCATTAAGAAGCCTGCAATCCCTTTTTACCACCCTCCCAGCAAAACAGTACTGATGGAAGAACATCAAATTAGCTGCGAGATCACCCTCAGGCCTCGCCAGGGGGGTTCTACAGCACTGGGTAAACTCAACAACCCCGTCAAGGTCAAGCACAGTGACCAAGCATTGTTACCAGGCAGGTCCCAAAGTGACTCAGTTTACACATCCCATGACCAACCTGCGGCTCTTCAAGCTGTATCTCGGCCCCAATCAGAGCACGGTGCTCAGAAATGTCCATAATCAAGCGGAAGCCACGGCCACCCAGCTGGGGATGCCAGACATCTGGTCACTCAGTGACCAGAAACAAATCCAGCCCTGTTTCTGAGCTCAGAAGCCACACTGACAAAACAACAAAATAAATACAAAGCCCAGGAAGCCAGTGTAAGCGCCTCCATGTCCTCAAGGGAGGGGCACCACACCATGCTGAAAGCCCTGGAGATCCCAGCGCTAGGCAAAAGTTTGAAATTATCATTGCCAATTGGGCTTTTGTCTCAAACTCAAGGCCAAGCAGCTCAAGAAAGGGAAACCATTTGAACTAAGGCTAAAAGATGAGCCAGAGAGATTTCCAGAAGGCTTTCTCTGCCTGTATCTTTCTTTCTAAAAGGAGCTTTCAAATAGGACCCAAGGCTTAAATTACTAAGGCCTCCCAGGCCCATTAAGTCCATGGGAGATAACACTGGCCAGGAACCTTTAAATATCCCTAATGGGGGAAGGAGGTAAATCCTTTAAACAGAAGAGGACTAGGGGCGGTGGGGAGACCTGGCCTTTATCTTTGCAGTGTGACTTCCCCAGGCAGGGCTGGCTGGGCGCCCTGCTGATCTGAGCTGTAGCTCTGGAGGTGCCAGCACATAGGGCCCCGCCCACGCTTCCACTGCAGCCAGCACGGGCAGGGACGTGCGTGCAGCTGCCCCGCTGCCCTGCTGCTCTCTTAGGAAAGGTGCACTTGCGCTCACAGAAGCAGGTGCAGAGAAGTGGACTTGCGGTTTCTCTGCTGGAGCCAAGTGCATGGGTGCGCGGAGCCCTGACTCCACTGCCTCCAAGGTCGCCAGGGCCGCGGAAGGGGAGAGGGACAGTGTCCTGCTACTGCCCTGAGGGACATCCTGCTGAGAGGGAGGTGGACAGCCACCAGGCAGGCCCTTTCATTCAGCCTGGTCTCTAGCTGCAGCACACACTGCACGGGCTCATTTGCCCACGGCCCCCAGATGCATTCCTCTCTCTCTTGATGCCACAGTCTCCTCCAGTCTCCTGAGTGGAGAATCCCACTGGCCTCCTTTGCCTGGCTAACTTTCACTCCTTCCAATCTGGCTTTCCTGGACTTCTTCCAGGAAGCCTCCCTGGGTTTTCCCAGGGCTGGGGAAACTGTGCTCCCACAGCGACCACCTGACCCGCCTGGCCTCCCCATCTGGCTGCAGCATAAGGCTCATCTAATCTCCTCCCTGCTGGTGGAAAGGAAGTGCCTGGGCACCTGCATGGTTGTTCTTGCTCACTTTTCCACCTCCAGCACACAGTAGGAACTAGAAAACATTTCTGGAGCAACTGCAAAATGATGAAAATATGAAAAATGAAAAAAAATACAAGCTAGTATCTACTGAGCACTCATGTGTCTGGTACTGTACTACAGTGTTTACACTGGTCGATCCTCACCGCAATCCCATGAAGTAGACACATGAGGAAACTGAGGCGAAGACAGGCTATGCAAACTGCCCAAGGTTACTTACACTCATAAGTGCGTGGATTCTGGGAACTGAAGCAGCACTGGGCCAAGATGGGCCAACGCCTGGAGGTTTTCCAACAGCGGGAACCCCTGAGCTGAGTCTGTAACATGATGGGTGTATTTAAAGACTGATTTGGGGTTCTCAAGGTAGAATCAGACCGGGATGTTGCTGTGCATGTGGGAGGTGGGGAGAGAGTTTCCTTCAGAAAACACAGGCTCACAAAGTCAGAGCAAATTAAAAGTAAATTATAAAGCCAGGCGTGGTGGCGCACGCTTGTAATCCCAGTACTTGGGAGGCAGAGACTGGAGGATCCAGGTTCGCGGTCAGCCTCAGCTACTTAGTGAGACCCTCCGCAACTTCGTGAGACCCGGTTTCAAAATAAAGTATAAAAAATAGGGCCAGGGCCGGGCGTGGTGGCACACGCTTGTAATCCCAGTACTTTGGGAGGCGGAGACCGGAGGATCCGGGTTCGCGGCCAGCCTCAGCGCTCTCTCTCCCTGTCTCTCTCTCTCCCTGTCTGTCTCTCTGTCTGTCTGTCTGTCTGTCTCTCTCTCTCCTTAGTGAGGCCCTCCACAACTTTGTGGGACCCAGTTTCAAAAATAAAGTATAAAAAATAGGGCCGGGGGCATAGCGCGGAGGTACTACGCCCCTGTGTTCAATCCCTGGTACCGCAAAAAAAAAAAAAAAAAAAGGGCCAGGGGTG